>PVHY01004741.1:34331-90651 GCA_004024945.1 Uropsilus gracilis
TTTTTTTTTTTTTTTTTTTTTTTTTTTTTTTTTTTTTTTTTTTTTTTTTTTTTTTTTTTGAGGTTAGGTCTAGCTATGTTGCCCAGGGAATTGCAGACTCACATTGCCTGGGGTACCCCTGACTCAAGCAATCCCCAACCTCAGTCTCCCAGGTAACTGGGATTACAGGTGCACACCACCATGCCCAGCTATTTTGTCCCTGGTGGTTCTTGAACCCGTGACTCAAGCAATTCCTAGTCTTGGCTTCCCTTCTTAGGCTGGGATTAAAAGCACGTGCTACCACACCCGGCTGTGCTCCATTCTTAACAAGTCTCTCGGAAACTTGTTTCTCCTTTTCTGCTTGTTAACCTTTAGGATTCTCTGGTCTAAAGGAGGTAACATGGACCATGCAGAGATATTTAATGACTAAGATATTTTTCTTGCAGTCTCAGAAACCAGGACCAAAATCCTGGGCTTAAGTGATGAGGGAGTTCCACAGTCCTGGCTGTTTTCATTGTACCCCAGAAAAAACAAGGCTTTCATAGTGTAGGATAAGTGAGTTTAGTCTGACTTTTTCCTCTGTTAACCTGCAACCAGTCTTTAAGTATTGCACCCTCCCCACAATTGTGCGGCTGAGTGAGTGTGTGTATGTGTAAGTGTGCACACCTGGGCCTAGGAGAGAGGCCCTAAAGAGGAGCAGAGGGCACGAAAGAGAGCATATGAGCACAGGACAAGAGTGGGAGAGAAAGTCAGAGAGATAGAGCCAAGAGAAAGAGGGGGGTGGAGGGTTTTCCTCTGTGCCCTCCCTATGCCCCAGCCCTGGCTTTCCCTGTCTGGTATGTTTGTGTAATTGCTAGAAGCAATAAAGAGCTTACACAGATCGGCGAGCCTGATGCCAATGCTGCCCTGACAATTGGCAATGAGGATGGGCTGGTTCAACATAGACAGAGAAGATGCACCAAGGGGTATAGACAGTGAGATGGTTCAACACAGACATACAGTGAAAGAAATCCAGCCAAAATTCTTTGCCACTTACAGAAAGTGGGCATAAACTCTTACAGAAAGTGGGCATAAAATCACAGACTATCACAGGGCCTGCAGAAATCATTTGGTCTAAGTTTCTGAAGCCCAGGGATCGGAGTGATTTAACCAAAGTTGCACAGCCTATTAGTTTTATCCCAGTCCATTGGCAAACCCCAGGAAGAGATGTATTAGCATCTGAAGGAAACTGGGAATGCTAATTATACCCCTCAGGGACTTGGTTTACTTTGCCTTACATTAGCATCTCTATGGCATGATTTTGTACCTAAAAAAGGAAACACTTCCATTTGAGTTTCTCAGAGACTTCTTGTTTGCATATTTACTGTTTGGTCACTTCAGAAAACAGCAGAAAAGAAGCAAGCAATGTTTGCCTTACAATTCAGCCCAGACTCTGATTCTCTAAAGAGGGTGTATGTCATCAAGTTGGCAGGGAAGTAGATGTGGAAAAAAGTGGCAGTGGTATTACCTACTGTCAAGTTCTTAGCTGAACTTTAATGCTACATATGAAAAGAATTCAGTGACTTCCATTGTTATAAATAGTAATTATTAAAGAACAAAATAAACTAATAAAAAAGGGATTTACCCAAATTTTAAAAAATAGTAATTATTATTTTTTTATTGATTTTTTTTTTTTAGCTCTGAATCTATCCCAAACTTTACTATAGGATCATTGATAAATTATTTCCTGTACTAGTTGACAGTCACATAACCCTGATATCTGATGGAAATTGTTAGGCCCTGAATCAAACACGGCTTGCCACTAACACCCCAGACACATGAAGAGAAGACAAAAGAAATAGTTTATTAGGAAAGTTCATCTGAGGGCTACGGAGTCAAGGAAGACTCAGCAGCCCTGGCTTGTTGACCAGTAAGTCCTTTTATATTGTCTTACATCCTAAGCTATACATCTGCATTCCTATTTTAAGTAAAGCAAATGTAAAATATGGGGCGCCTGTTAGAGACACACTTTAAGTTTACGACTAGGCTAACCATAAAGTTACCTATAATGGCATAAGGCCATTTGAGGGGTTATCAGTTTGTTTTCTTTTTGGGAGGGAGGGAGGTGTCCCTTAGGGAGGGAACTGCTTGTCTCCTAAGTCAAGGGGGTGCTACACCAAATATGCTCAATTTATTGTTCAGGCATTTAACATTCCAACAGAAATATCAGCCTCTTCTTTCATAGTAATGGTACCTGCTCTTCCAAACTAGGTGATTCTTGCGAAGGATTTTCAGTGAAGGGGAATGGAATCAGGTGGGGCCAATTAGAATCCTTTCTTAGGATTTTGTTTTTTAAACTTTGCCTCTCGGTGGCAACTATGTGACGATGTATGCACTAAAACTGATGGACATATGTAGAAAATTCTGGCCGTTAGAGAAAACAGGCAGTGGTAATAGAGAAGAGTGTAGATGGAAGTACTGTTTGTTTGTAGATAGAAGTACATTTTCAAAGATTGTTGTATGGAAGATGGATTGTAAAGGAGGAAGTATGGGAATGGGAAAACTGACTAGGAGCTTTGGGGTAGCTCACTTAGGAGAGAAATAATAGTGGTTTGGACTAAGATCATGACAATGGAAATGGGGAAAAGTAGGCAGACTTGGAATAGTTTAAAAATGCAACCATAGGACTTGCTGCTGGATTAGATATGAACACAAAGCAGAAGAGAAAAATAAGGAATTCAAATGGCACTTAGGTTTCTGTGAAGACTGAGGTTGAAATAAATTTGGGGCAGAATCAAGAGTTCCAGTCTAGACATGTTAAGTTTGAAACACATATTTACATGTCACTGTCAAAGATATAACACCTAAAATTTTAGAAATAGGTGGAAACCCCAAGGAAGAACATAACTAGAGCCAAGTGTCTAGCTGTTCTGACCATTTTGTCTGAACATACTGAATTCTTCTGCTGGGTTTCTGGTAACTCCAACTGGGAATCACAAACATTAAGGAGAATTCTATGCAAGAGGATCCTCATCCCCTAACAGAGAGCAAAGAACTAACTAAATGAACTGTCAAGCATCAAAACTTTTCCATTCAAATACGTCTTGATTCCTCCAACAAAGGATTTTTGGCCACCTAAACAAATGATAAGGCTGCTCTGTTCTAAGTCATAGTGACATTTTTCTTGGAGATATTTTCAGAGCCAGATTTTAAGAACCAAGAACTTTTATCAGACTTAGTTTCAATTTACTTAGGGTTGTTTCCTTTGATAGGTTGAAAAATTGGCCACAATATTTTACAGCTTCTCTCAGCAAGAAATGGTATCTATTTCCCCACCCCCTTAAAACTGGACTTGGCTATGTGACTTGCATTAATCAGCAGGACATTATTAGCAAAGATGATATAAGGAAAAGCTTAAAAAAGAGCTTCTGCATTGGAGCCTGGCCTCTTTCGGCTGCTGAGGAAACTAGCACCATGTGGACAAGTGACAAGTGTGGAGGAGAAAACATCTGTAGAGAGGTCTCAATCACCCCAGTCACGTCAGCTGGCCCCCCAGACATGTGAACAAAACCACTCCAGAACACCTAGCCTTAGCCAGAAGACTACCTAGACAACCCACAGAATCATGAGTAAGAATAAATGTTTCTTGTTTAAGTCACTAAGTTTTTGGACTAGTTTGAAATACCCCTCAGAGAACAATTAATTCTGAACCAGGCTGTCTAAAAATGTTTCACAGGCATAGGTATTCTTTCTCTCACCCCTACTCGCTTTGGAGGATTTGGGTTTAATCAGTCATCAAAGATTTAAACTGAAATACAGAAGTTTAATTGAGGAGTGCAAAGCAATGATCAGTGGGCATAGAAGACTATGGAAGCAGCAAAGTTTTCCTAGGGCTCCTGAAACAGCTCTACAATGTTGATTTTGTTGTTTTGAGACTAGGTCTCGCTATTTTTGCCTGTGGAACCGCAGGCTCACGTTGCCTGGGGTACCATAGACTCAAGCAATTCCCAGGCTCAGCTTCCCAGGTAGCTGGGATGACAGGCGCACACCACCATACCCAGCTATTTTTTTGGAGACTAGGTCTCACTACATGCCCGGTGGGGACTGGAAACGTGATCTCTGGCCCCAGCCGTGGCTTCCTAGGCTGCCACCTACAGGCATGCATCACCATGCCTGGCCACCACAATGTTGATTTAGGTATTCTAGTCATATGTTCTTGTAGAATTACCTACTTTTTTTTTTTTACTACGTCTCGCTATTTTTACCCATGGGACCACCACAGGCTCACGTTGCCTGGGGCACCACAGACTCAAGCAATCTCCAGTCTCAGCTTCTCTGGTAGCTAGGATTACAGGCATGTGCCACCACGCCCAGCTATTTTTTGGGACTAAGTCTATGTTGCCCCGGGCAGGACTCGAACTGTGATCCCTGATCCTTGCTATGGCTTCCTAGGCTGCCGCTTATAGGCATGCACCACTGTGCCTGGCCTTATCTACCTTTTTTTCAGAATATTTTGTACTAGGTATTTTGGGGGTTGTTTTACAATATCTAGGCGTAGGGTAAATGAGTTCAGCCTGGCTCTTTCCTCCATTAGCTTGTAATCAACACCTAGTGTACTGTACCTTTCTCATGATTGTGTGGTCCAGTGCGTGTGCACTTGTGTAAGTGTGCATACTTGGGCCTAGGAGACAGGGAGCAAAGGATGCAGAGGGCACAAGAAAACATGCATGAGCATGGGATGAGAGAACAGGAGAGAACTCCAGAGAGAGAGCCCAGAGAAAGAGTGTGAAAATTCCTGGGAGGCTAGGCCTGCCTGCCTCCTGACCCCCTAACACTGGCCCTGGCCTGCCCAGTCTGGTATAACTGCTAGAATCAATAATGAACCTACACGGATTGGTGAACCTAATGCTTACCCCTGCAATCAACGATGAGAATAATTTACACAACAGTTGGCAATGAGGACAGGCTGATTACCCAATAGTTGGCATAATAAGCAGGACGGTTCAATGCAGAGAGAAAGTACACCAAGTGGCAGGACAGTTCAACATAGACCATTGGTGTGAGCTGGCAGCATTCAACACAGACAGAAGACAGTTCTGCAAATGGTGTCATGGACAATGCTGAAGATGTTGCTGGTGCACAAGAGGTAGACAAGGTCCAGGAATTGCAGGACAAGATCTTGGTGGAGGGGATGGCCCTGGAGGTCATCCCACTACACCTGAGGTAGAGGATTCATCAGGGAGGAGAGAAGATCCCAAATGTCCTGTGGTGACACAGCTAACTGTATAAGTCCTGGTGGACTTACACAGTTCTACCAGAAGTATAAGAACTTTGGGAGGTTGGTTTTTATGTGATGAGATCCTGGGGGTGGATGGATCCACCCTGGGGGTGGATGGATCACTTGTACACCCCAGGAGATGAGAATTAAGAGGTAGCTGGTGGACCTTTTTAGCCAAAACAGCCTTGTGTGCTGCTTGGTGCTCCTAGAGCCACAGTGGGTGGCTATACTCTGCCAGCTAGGGAGCTGTGTTGCACAGCCTAGAGTAGCAATGGGTCCAGAGAGTGAGAGTAGGATCAGGGGATAGGCATGGGAGTGGTCCAAGGCTGGCTGAGCTAGGAAACCCTCACTAGATCCATGCAGCCATGTCAGAGATGTGTAAAAAGCCAACTTAGATAAGGCAGAAAGCTGACTCCAGGTTCAGGAAAGTCCTGAGTGGTTGTGCAGTAGCCGAGGAAGATGCTAGAGAGGGCAAGCCTGCAGGGGATGCCCTGTTCACTTCTGAATCAGGTGAGATACTGAGGAACCCATCCTTGGGGGTCTGTGGGGAAACATGGCTTGTTGAGGAGATGACAGCCAGAGAGGGGACCAGAGACAGACCACATGTGAAGTTTGCTCTCCATGAACCCCCCAACCCAAGGACATGTGCAGAGGGTTGGCCTAGCACAGGGATCTGCATGTCTCATTGGAGCCATGAAAGCCGAGTGTTGGAGTGAAAGCTAGGTATTTTGGGGGTTGTTTTACAATATCTAGGCGTAGGGTAAATGAGTTCAGCCTGGCTCTTTCCTCCATTAGCTTTCCCCAGTACTGCTTTCCCCAGTGAGTACTGGGTACTAGGCAAAGTGTATATAGCCAGTCAGATCACATCCACGAGGTGGCTTGTGGTACACAACCAGGAAGCTTGATGGCTCCAGGTGAGAGATGGTAGATGCTATGAGTGGAAGAGTGGTTCCACATTGAATGCAGCAGTACCTTTCAGGAACAGACTTGTTGTCTGCTAGGTGCCAGACCTTTTTATTTTTTTGCCTCTAGGTTGGTATGCCCTGATACCTTAGTGGACTGTTGTACGTTGTTGCATTGTTTACTTTTGCTGGTCATGGCTATAGTTTTCCATATTCGCCAAGGGAAACGTGGAAGAATACTGCATAGATTGTGCAGCAAAAAGGGAAATAGTCTGAGGGGGTGGATTGTCAGGTAAGTGAGTTAGTCAGCCTTTTTCTTCCATTAGCCTATAATCAGCACCTGGGGTATTGTACCCTCCCCATGACTATGTGATCCAGTTGCTGTGTGCTTGTGTAAGTGAGCATACCTGGGCATAGAGGGGCACAGAGAGCATGCGAGAAGACACAAAAGAACACAAGCATGAGAGAACATGAGAGGACATGAGAGGACACCAGAAAGAAAGAGGCCAGAGAAAGAATATGAAGATTCTGGGGTGGGGATGAGGGATAGTTTGGTTAGCTCGCCTGCCTCCCAGTGCCCCTGGCCCTGGCTTGGCCCTGGCCTGGCCCTGGCCCTGCCTGATATGTCTGTGTAACTGCTAAGAACAATAAAAAACCTGTGTGCATTGGTGAGCCTGATGTTTAACCCTACAATTAGCAATGAGAATAGTTACACTACACTAGGCTAAGCTCTAAGCTATTGGTCTATAAGCTTTATAATGGCAAGAATTGTCTAATTTACCTCTGGTAATGTCATGACACATCTTAAACATTAATTCATTGAATGAATAGAATTTCATTTACTTTCACAAGGGAATCTAGACCTTCAAAAACAACATCCAACAGTGTTTGTATCTGATGGGCCTCTCTCTCGTCCACTCTTCTGGAACCTGATTCGTTAGATGAGACAATCAAGTATAATTTTAGGACAAGGAATCTGAAAATGATGATACCAATGATGATACCAAGGCTCTCGGAAATCATCACAGGCCTCCTGTCATTATTCCAGCTATTACTCCTGCTTACTTCAAAAACCACTGGTAACAAATTCAATCAAACATTTCTCAAGGTATTCTAGGAAACTTGATAGCCAAGCAAGAATTTGGGCAGGAGTAAATGCGTAAGTCAGATGAGGTGGATGTTCATATTATTCTGTGGATGCAGTCACAAAGTAATTTTGAAACCAATGTCCAATTATTTAATTAGTTAATCCTTGAGAGTCTCACCACCATCATCCAATGGTCCCCTTTATCTGACAGCATGATTCAGACAGCAAGGGGTTCAAATGATACTAGTAGGTGGCTTAGGTATGTTAACTTTTCCAAGTCTATGTTTCCTTGTCTGCCAACTTGTGATATAAATATTTTAGAGACAGCATCTTCATAAATGACGATACTAGGAATCACTGGTTTTCATTTACATTTATAGTGTATGATAGTGCCACGTTGTAGGGTGAATTAGTCAAGTTTTTTCCTCCTTTAGCCTATATAACTGACACCTGAGGTATTGCATCTTCCCCATGATTGTGTGATCCAGTGGGTGTACACACCTGGGCCTAGGAGAGAGAGGATAAAGGAGCACAATAGGAGCATGAGAGAGCACAAGAGAACACCAGAGAGAGAGAAAGAGGCCAGAGGGAAAAGTGTGGAGATTCTTGGGGGCTTGCCTGCCTCCCAGCAGCCCCTTTCCACCCTTGTCCCTACTCCCCCTCTCCCCACCTTGCCTGATGGGTCTGTGTAACTGCTAGACCAATAAAGAACCTATGCAGACTGGTGAGCCTGATGCTTACCCCTACAATTGGTGACGAGGGCTAGTTACACTGGTCCATAGGAAGAACAGGATAAGAATTTCTTAGAAATGATTCAGAAACTACTAATTCCATCCCTAATGCACACTCAAGAGAGGAATTTTCTCCCCCTCAACTGTCCTTTAGGTGAAGTGAAAAACTGGCCAAAATTTTCCTAGCTGCCTTCCAGATCTAATATTCCATGAGTTCTTGACCATTCAGTGTTCTGTTGCCACTCCTGGAAGTTAGCAATGCTACAGATTGAAGAGACAATAAGAAGTCACAAGTTCCTTTGTATTTACACATACATGCATTCAAAACAGATTCTGTAAATAACTACAATACTGTATTGCACTTTTGGCCTACATTTGCCTCTTTTGAGGTCATTTTTTTCTCTTTTATTTGAATTATCAAACAAGACGAAAGAAAATCAGGACAAGTTGCCACTAACACATTATGCAGCTTCAACCTTTGTGGCTAATTGCACTATTACTGTGATTGACGAACGGTGAGCTTCAATCAGCTGGAGGCTGCTGCCTTCCACTCGGCAGAAACCAGGTCACAGAGCAGGCTGGGGTATCACCATCTGACAAACAGGCCTGTTGCTGCCCAGGAGAAGAGTCTGTTGTACTACATTTAACTCAATTCCATCTGTTATGAAGCTTTCTCCATTAAACTGGCTCCTGAGTTTTAAAGAATTTGACAGCTTTCAAACACAGTCCTTACCTGGATAGTCAGGTGGAGAAAGATTATTAGGTACTAAAATATCTTGGAGTCATAACTTGGTTTGAAGTCCTAGTATTAGCATAAATGGCTGTTACCACCTAGAAAAACAGCAATTTTTCCTGACCTGTATGGGGTTTTACATTATAAAAGGCATACCTAGAACCACTGTGAAGGGACCATAGTCTCATATGATCAGAGAAATTCAGTCACCTACCCCAAATGCCCACTGCTAGAGCTGGGGGGCCCCTCAAACACTGCTTGCGAGCTAGGTAAGAACTGCCTGATAAAGGTACATACAGGGATAGGCAGTATTTGGCCCTGAAAAGCTCTGAGCTATTTTACTCAAGCCCTTGGAACTGGGTTGCCTCAGACACTGACTCTCCTTTCCAGAACTATTCAACATTCATCACCTCATTTTAGTCTGAATAGCTGAGCAATTTGTTAACAGAGTAAACATGTCTTTTTCCCAGTGAACTTGAAACTTGATGGCCTTAGGACTGAATCCTAGCAGTGTAACCTTAATCAAGTCTCTTAACCATTCTGGATCATGTATCTCTATAAGAAACGTAGCACAGACTGTAAGAGTACAGAACTTGGAGCCTACTACCTGGATTTGAACCCCAGATTTACCACTTATTAAAAAAAAAAAAAGTCATGAGAGTTAGTAATGCCAAAAGGAATCTTAAAGATTATCCAAATAATCCCTTGTTTTATAAGCAGGAAATCAAGACTCAGTGATGAGAAGTAACTGGTTCAGAATCACCCTAGTTAAAGAGTAGATGCCAGGTCAGATTCCAAGTTCAAAAAACTCTACCCTCTACACTATGTCAAAGAAAGCAATTTCTCCAAAAGGCTCTTTTACAGAGTTGTTGGATTTGTTGCTAGTTAATGCTATTTCCTAGAAAAATGAGCTGCTTTTGAGATGGAGCGAAAACTTAGGGGATGCTCTTCCTCCCCCCACTCTCCCAACTTTTTTTTTTTTTTGAGACTAGGTCTCGCTATTTTTGCCCATGGAACCACAGGCTCTCGTTGCCCGGGGTACCACAGACTCAAGCAATCCCCAGTCTCAGCTTCCCAGGTAGATGGGATTACAGGCACGCACCACCACGCCCAGCTATTTTTTTGGAACTAGGTCTCACTACCCAGATGGGACTCGAAACACAATCCCTAGCCCCGGCCACTTACAGACTGAAGTTTATAGGCTGAAGCTTACAGGCAGGAGCCACCGTGCCTGGCCTCACTCTCCCAACTTTTAAAGTGACATGATAATTTAGGGAGAAGCAGGGAATTCAGGCTAAGGTTAGGTGGAAAGGTTCTTTGGAATCATCGCCAGTCTCAAGTCATTATTCCAGCTAAAAACCAGATATATGCCCATGGTTCACATAAGCTAGAAGCATGACTTACTCCAGTCAGTTGGTTTCTAGTGTCAGAGGAGTATTCTGTTTGTCAATGTTTGGGTTTGTCTAAGAGGCTTTATGCCAGGAGTGATTTCACATATGTTCTTTATAGAAACTAAAGTTTCACTCCCAAGAAATGAGGTTATGACTGGGATCTCTGAGTTCAGTTTTCCCTCCTTAGATTTATTCTGCTTTGAATTACATTAATGAGTTGAATTATTCAGTAGTGATTGAAAGATGAGTTGAAAGAAAGGGCAGATTGGGAGAAGACCCTATGAGAATGGCAGATGGCATGATAACTATTTGACTTAGGAAAAGGGCTGATCCCTGGGGTCATGATTTCTGTTCTCAAATCAGTGCAGTGCAGAGGAAGCAGAGATTGTGAGGTCTCTGATAGCAGAGTTGGTACAAACGGGGTAGAGAGAAAAAGATTTTCCAAAAACTTTCTGATTATAAGAGCTGCCTGAAGATCATGTGGACAATGGGCTCTTAGGGCATGTGCTTTAGAAGAGATTTGGTTGTGAGGCCTGACAGTCACCTGTCCCAGATATAAAGGTCAGAATTGACAAGTCAGACTAACTAAAATTTGGGATCCAAATAACTCTAAAACTTTCAGACTCTGGGAGTCTAAGAACTAAAGACCACTGTGGGGATGATGGCATTCCCATAGTTGGAACGAACTGGGATGCACAAAATCAGAAATTCACAATCTGGTCCTTCATGCTTGTGTTTCTTTTCTTTGTCTTTCTTGAGTTCACTTGTTTGCTCTTTCTTTAGCAGGAACCTTTGACATTTTTCAGGGGACAATATTTTCCTTTTAACTGTGTTTCTGTTTTTTTAGTGTCTGTGCCGCCGAAGTGAGCACTTAGCTGTGTTTCTGATTCAGCCTTTGCTTCTTCAGCATCATTAGAGTCTGAGCTCTCTGGAGATAAGCCTTGGCCTGTCACCACAGCAACTGCCCAAGCCCTGTGGGCATCTGTGACAAGAGGCATAGGGTTTTGAGAGCCAAAGCTTGAGTTGTAGTGAGAGGCAGGCCCACTGGGAGCTTGATATGAAACAAGCATGTTGTTTGGGAGGTTTTCTTTAATGGGATTAGCTCTGCAGCTGTGTCTCACTTTACAGTTAACAGGGCTCTAAAAAGTGTGTGTGTGTGTGTGTGTGTGTGTGTGGTAAATGAAAAAAATTTTAAAAGAAGACTTGCTTTCCAAGTCCTTACAGTGAATCTCTTTCGTAAAATGGAACACTCTTTTGTAAAGTGAATTTTCCCCAATTTGTGACCTGCACTTTTAGTTTAGTGCAGAATATCCTGAGTGGGGCCATCTGCAGAGGATCCTAGGGACATGCTTCCACCTCCACTCCAGGTAAAGAACAGCAGCAACTCAGCTTGCTCGGGGCTGGGGTTGGACAACATGTGACAGGGGGAGCAGAGTGGATGTGGGGCCACAATGAGAGGACATCATGAGGATGGGTCTTGCCTAGCATGAGCAGTTCTGCTGCAGTAGGGGTGGGGTGTCTGAGAGGCGTGTGTTCTTAGCAGTGCCTAGCACGGAGGGGTCCGTGTCCAGTGAATCAGACATCTTGTCGCAAATGGCATCCACCAGGCGCTCAAAGGCCTGCCTCACACAGATGTTCTCCTTAGCACTGGCTTCAAAGAAGTCAAACCCTGAGGAGAGAAGAGAGATTCAGGTGAGGATTTGTCCCTTCCTTTTCATGCCCCCTGGCCAGAACAATCTGAATTCATACAGCCAATTTTCAGGAGTGAAGCATAGTGGCAATATTCCACGGACAGAGGATTTTCTTTCAAGGTGATAGCATGGAGCAGTATTTCCAGCACTACTGTTAGAGTCAAACAGAGCAAGGTTCTATTACTGACCAGCTGGAAAACCCCTAGCAAGTCACCCGTTCTCTTCATTTATCAATTCTCAGGATAATTTTAGCTACCTTATAGAATCATTTCAAAGATTAAATAAGATAATGCATAATGTATATAGCCCTATGTTTGACGCAAAGGGGTTATATTAGGTGTTTGCTGAAAGAATGAATACCTTAATTCATGTGCAAAGGACTTCACAGCTACCAAGTATCTGTCATATCCATTGTCTCATTTAATCCTCAAAAATGTCTAGGCAAAGGCTCTCCATTCCACTAGTGCTCAAATTTGTGACTTTGAGAAGTAAGCTGACTAACCCAAGATAGGGAGAGGCATAAGTTTGAGAAGGCCTGGTTTTAGCTTTCTTATTTCCCTTGCCTCCTACTCAACACTGGTCTGGCCATCTTTAGCTGGGTTCTGGGTGGCAGCCAAGACCACAGGGAATAAGCAAAGTTTTATTTGCCCTTTCCACCTACAGACACTCTAGCAGTCAGTTGGGTTCTTCTCCTGGAATTCCAGTGGGATTATTCTCTCACATTCCCTCTTCACACAAACTCAACAAAAAAATTTCAGGGAAAATTGCACCTGAACCATGAGACATTCCTGTCTGTTCTGTACCTTGAAATCTTTAATGACAATTTTATGACAATGGAAAGACCAAGAGGTACAAGAAAGGTCCTCTTGATTAAGTCAAAGCTGCTTCTCAAGTGAGGAATATTGACCAGGATGGTGGTGGACCTTAGACATATGATCTGCCTTCTCCCTCATGTCCCTGTCCCAGCCTTCTCCTTCCTCTTTAGTCTGTTTACCAACCCCCTCACTTCCCTTTTTTCATTTTGCTCCATTTTGCCTCATTTATATTACTTATGTTTTAGGACCCCTAGAAATTATTGAGTACTGACATTTAGCAGATACCATGCTAGGAGCTTGGCAAATATCATCTTACTAAATCCTCACGAAAGTATATTGGATAAATATATTCATCTCCAATTTATAAACGAGAACATGGAGGAGGCTCCAAGAGCTCACACAAGGTCACATGGTTCTGCTCATGAAAATTGGGTTTAGATTGGGGTTTGACTGGTTCCAAAGTTCATACATAGCCCGGGCTCCCATTTTTTCTTCCCCTTGTCCATTTCATTATCCTCCTCATCACCCCCACCCTGGCCCCTATGATATCTTTTTCTTCCTTTACAAATCCCTTTGTCTCCTTTGCTCTTTTCTGACTACCACAGTATCTGAATCTGAACAAATTACTTCACCTTTCTGAATCTCTTAACTTCTCTGAATCTCAGACTCCTTGTATGCCAAATAGGAATAATAACAGTGCTTCTTGCTGAGAGAAGTTGGGAGGCTAAAGATGGTGGGTAAATTGTTGTACAAAAGTTGCCTGTTATGACAGTTTCTTTCTGCTCTCTTTTCATCTTGTTCCTCTCAACTCTTTATTCCTTTCTCCCTCTTTGTCATCTTCTCCCACAAAGGAAGGGGTCTCTTTCCTTTACCTTCTTTCTCCCTGTGATCACCATATCACAGGGCTGGGAGAGCTGAAGCCCCAGGTACAAACAAGACTCCTCTTCTCCTGGCCTTCCCAGCTTGAAGGCATTCATAGTTCTGCCAGCCCACCTCTGACTGACAGCCTCTCCTGTGGTTCATGTCTTGACCTGACAAAGGCAAGTTGAAACACTGCCTGCTAATTGCAGACCTCTGATGAAGAAGCAGGTGACTGCTGGCTCATTATACTCAGGTTTTAGAAATCCAGCTTCAGAAAACCTCTAGTATATAGCTCTCTCTTGATGAATATCAGAAAAATGGATTCTCTGATATTTGACTGACAATTGACAAATGAACAGGTCTGGGGAGGTGGGGGAGGGACTGTATTGCTTGCCTAAGAAGGGGCAAACAAGTAAAGAAGTAAGCAGACTTTAGCCATCAGTTTAGGTGAAGAAAAGGACATAGGCCCAAGCTGGGTATACAAAATCCTTCTGAGAAACTGGTACTGAAGGGCACACAATGCCACACTGCAGGTGGGTGGTGGGGAGAGGCCTAGGAGTCAACAGTTTAGATTGGAAAACAGTCTCCATCAGTTACTAGCTGTGTGACCTCAGGCAGACTGCTTACTCTCTGTTTCCTCTCTGTAGAATAAGGTGAATATCACCTACTTCATAGGATGTAATGATAATTAAATGCAAAAAAGAATGTGAAGTGATTGGTATGTGGGATACATGTCATGTCTTTCATGTTTCTAGTCAATCATTGTCCCCAATTCCCCATCTTCTCCCAGGAACTTTGAGGAAAACCTATTTCTTTCTCTTTTTTTTTTTAACTGTTACTTTCTCATTCTATCTTTTTTCTTTATCGAGGATAACAATGGTTTACAATACTCTGATTTACGGAAATAAGTTCACACCTCCTCAGATGAATGTCACCATCCCATCCCCACCTTCCAAGAACCCACAGTCCTTCACCATACATCATTGTGCCCCCCGCTTCTTTGTTCCCACCCATACCTCTCCACCCCTCAGTAGCTTCAATTCTGTGGTCATATTTCTAGGGTTTATTTTGGTTGAAAACCTCTATTTCTTTGTCATTTAGGGTTAATCAATAAACAGGCACTTAACAGAACACTCACTTGATGTGAAGTCTTGTGCTGAGTGCAGGGACAAAGAAGGCCAAGCCGGGCATGGTTACAGGTACGCACGTACCTGTACGCTTCAGCCTATGAAGTGGCTGGGGCTAGGGATCGCAGTTTGAGTCCCACTAAGACCAACACAGTGAGACCCAGTCCCAAAAAATAGCTGGGTGTGGTGGCACACGCCTGTAATCCCAGCTACCTGGGAAGCTGAGTTTGGGGATTGCTTGAGCCTGCGGTTCCACAGGCAAAAATAGTGAGACCTAGTCTCAAAAAAAAAAAAAAAAGAAAAGAAAAGGCTAAATCTAGCCATGGAGAAATGATACTCTAACCAGAATGTCAATTCCTCACATAGACATAGTCCTCACAGTGAACACACACAATTTTAAAACTTATCTTGTGAGAGGGCTTGGCAAACAATGTGTTCTCATTTGCAATTTACAGAAAGGGAAATAAGGTTCAGAGATGGGACATAAATGAGGATTCTGCCCCTCAAGCCCCTTGTTTCACTCTCAGTTGAAACACAGCAATACACACTATTATACTGATAAGCCAGCGAGAGCAAACCAGAGACTGCAGAAAGGCAGTGGAGAGACATGGGAGGTAAGGGGAGGAAGTTTTTAAGCGAGTGAGGTCTTTAAAGCCAGACTGAGCAAAACTCTTTCACTACCTAATTTCTCATTCTTCAGGATTCAGCTTAGATATTAGCCTATCTTCTTCTCTGTGTCTCCTTCTGTCATAGTATGTGTTACCTAGCATGTAGACAAGGAGCTTCTTGAGCAGGGACCATGTCGTTCATCTGAGCCCCAGCAACAGCCAGAGTAGGTGCTTGGTGTTTGCTAAATGAATAGATGAGTGAGGAGGCTGTAGTTGAAGGAATGTGAATACTGGGGGGTCATGAGAACTCACTTCAACAAGCATAGCAGATCCTGTTCTGGCCACCATGGGCACTGAGGTGAATCAGACACATTTCCTGCCCTTGAAGAGCTCCTACTCTTGTGGGAAAGACATAGTAATGTTATAGTAATAAATGCTAGATTAGTAGAAGCCACTTAATTGAGCCTAAAGGCCACCTAAGGCTTCCTGGAGAAACTGATTTCTAAGTAGTTATCAGTTAAATAAACACCTGTGATCGTGGAGATATGGGTGAGCACCATAACAGGCAGAGGAAACAGTCATGAACACAGATAAAAGGGCAAAAAAAACCATGATATATTACATATATATTGTATATACCAGGATATATATATTATATAAATAATAATTTATATTATATAAAACAAACCATAATGGTTTGTTAGCATTACAACAGAAAGCTCAAAGTAGAGTTACACAATAATGTAATACATATGTGTGTGCGATCAATTTTAAAAAATAAAATTAATTTACAAAAAAGTAGAGATGAGCCAGTACCTGGACACAACGGAGATCTCATATACCATGCCAAGATGTCTTCAGTCACCTCAGAGTTACCACAGTATGAGATTCTAACTCAAGTGACCAGCTTGTGGGTCTCCTTTGGTTCTGGAACAACCTCAAATGTATCCTACCCCCCTCCCCCCCACCCATTACTGTCAGATTCTGGGAAGACTCTTCATTAGTACACCCAGGTGGTAACCTTTTTCTCAGGTTCATTAAAAGGTTTCTCAGGAATTGAGAATCCAGCAAGGTCAGGAAGATGACAACCAATTAATCAGACAAGCCTCTAGTTCTTTCCTCCCTTTAATTGGCTTCAGAACAGTAAGATTTCTGCTGTCTTTAACAGGGCCCAACTTTTAACTGAATCCTTTCCCCTCAAATTATTGTTTACCTGTCTTGTTTGAAGGCAGCTGACACAGACCCACAGACTGTGTCCATACTGCCTGCATCTGAATTTGACTTCAGAAATCTATTTAGGAACTTATAAGCAGCTAACGCAGCTCTCCTCATTCTGACACTATTCCTAAAACATTTCTCCTCTATATTTACATTCATATTTCTTCTCCATCCCATGCTAACCCCCCACTCATCTCTGTCATTTATCAACCTTCAACACATTTCCCTCCAGTCATTGATTTCTGGCAAGGGACTAATGGTTTCCACCACACACTTGTTCTCATTCCCAGGAACTTTGGATTTGAGGTGGACAGTCCATCCAACACCTTGACCTCTTAATTCCTTGACCATATCATCCCTAGTGATCTCTTACATTTTGCTTTAACTGTGCCCCATCCTTATAACTTGAGTTATTATGATCCGGATTTATGTCACTGGAAATGAAAGAGGTCAAATGAATGCAATTGCTAGCCTCGTTGATCTAATGCCCAAGATTTTACATTATTTAACCTCTGTGTAATTTTCCAGTTTCATCTTCCTGGCTTATACTATAATCTAGAAACATTAACAGTTCCTTATTTAGTGGGTTTTTTTTAATGCTATTACTCTCTACCACTCTAGCTCTATTCTCTAGTTCTACTCTTAACCATCTTCATTACTTAGCTATAGAATCATTGATTCCAGAGAGTTCTCCTTTTCTCTTCTCACTATTTCTCCACCACTCAGAAAAATGTACCTCTCCTCTATATTCCTAAGACACCACACCAATTTCTTCAGATTCTAACAGGAAAGTGGGAACTATTTTTAACATTTATGTAAGAGGGAATTGCGTATAGTGGGAGAAATGAGATGTGAAATAGAACAGTGAGGAAATGCAGAGGTTATTGGTAGCAAACAAACAAAAACAACTATTATGGGGGCCAGGGAGCTAGAACCATAGAAGCAGGAATCAGATAAGGGGGGCAGCATTTGCTGTAGGAGTCAGCCAAGATGGGAGTGGAGAGATACACAGTTTCTTCCCTTACCCCATTTCCTATCACCTGCCAGTACTCTTTTTGGCTAACATGAGCCAGAAAGTTCAATTACAGGTGACTGGAAACACAGCCTGCAAGGTTTAACTCTACAAGAGGGGGTTGAGTAGATGAGTGAAGGATAACAAATAAGGATTGTCATTGCCATTTGCCCAAAGGATGTTGAAATGATCTTTTTTACTATTTTTGTTTCACCCTTTAGTTCCCAGCTTAAGTGTCACTTTATCAACAGCACCTGGTCAATAGCATCTTGAAAATGGGGAACCTATACACTTGTGTCCCCAGGGTCCACTGCATGTCCAGTAAGTATGGTAGATCATTCACAGCTCTCCCTTTAGCGGATTTTATATTCCCACCCAAGCCTAGAGGTTTGCAGCACCTTCTTGTGGGAGGGATGTATATCTCCACACCATCAACATCAGCTTTGAGCATATGAATTCTTTTGGTCAATAGCTGTGGATGATCCAAGCCCCAATAGAAACCTGAAGAATCTTTATATGATGTCTCCATCTTTGGTTAAATATCAGAGTAGGAGCTGGGCACGGTGGCTCATGCCTGTAAGCTTCAGCCTATGAAGCGGCTGGGGCTAGGAATTGTGGTTCGAGTCCTTCTCGGGGCAACAGAGAGACCTAGTCCCAAAAAATAGTTGGGTGTGGTGGTGTTCACCTGTTATCCCAGCTACCTGGGAAGCTGAGGCTGGGGATTGCTTGAGTCCATGGTACCCTGGGAAATATGAGCCTGCAGTTTCATGAGCAAAAAAGCGAGACCCAGTCTCAAAAAAATAAAATAAAATAAATATCAGCGTAGAAAGAAACATGAAAGAGTTGCACTGATGTGTAATATCAGTGAGAAATTAACCTATACTATCTAAGCAACTCAGGTTATATATTACCATAATTTCTACCATCAGTTCTAATGTTAGTGAGATTTCTAGAAGATCTCATGGTGGAAATTTAAAGAGACTGTGGTTGATCTGGGGGAAAACACAATTGGCTAATATAAAGGAAACATCACATTATTAATAAAAAAAAAAGGTTGATTAATTGATTGTCATCTTTCTGAGCTTGCTAGATTCTCAACTCCTGAGAAATCTTTTAATGATTATGAGGAAAAGGTTATCAGTTTGAGTACTGGGCCTACCACCTACTACCTTGTATGACTGAGAAAGTTACATACTCTTCTGAAAAAATATAGACACAAAAGTGAGGCACAGTTACTCGTGTTCAAGAAAAAACAAAAGGTATAGACTCAGCTTTTCCTTCAGTGTAGGAACTGCTGATAATGCCACCTGCCAGGCTAGGAGTAAGAGAATTGTGAAAACACGCAGAACTATAAGTCACAGCACCAACATTAGCCTTTACCAGGTCCAGCTAGGTCTTTGTTTCTTTGCAACCAGATTTAGCAATACAAAGCTTTTATTGTTTACCCCAAATCAAAAAAAAACTTTTTTTTTGTGCAGCTAAAATAGGACAGTGTCTTAGGGTCTGAGGTAACTGAGAGAAGAGTAAGGAATTATGTGAAATGAAATTATGGAATTGAAGGGGATCAAGGTCAAACAACCCATCTTGGGACAGTAGTCCAAGTCCCATTTATTTCAGATAGGTAAATTGAGACCCAGAGACAAAACAAGATTATCAGGGCAGAAGCAAGATAAATGAGTGACAGAAGGAGGATAAAATCTTCAATCTCCTAACTCCTAGTCTTGTGCTATTTCCACCAACTGGAGTGAGTGTATATATGTGTTTCAAAACCATATTTTTTATATATTCCTCCTATCCTTGTAAGCAGAAGTGCACTTCCCTCCTGGTCAGACTCATTTCCTGTCAAATACAGAAAAGTGAGAAGAAGCAAGCCCTTTCTGGGGAGGTAGAGATCCCCAAAATGTCAAACTTCCTATAGTAAGAGTCCCTGAAACTCCTCTAACCCTTCCAAAGATCCATTTGTTACAGTGTCTCTTTAGCCTCAGTCATGGTCCAGGAACTAGAAAGCCTGCTGCTACTCACAACTTTAATAAATGCTAGTTGCTAACTGCAACCATAGTCTTGACTGAATCAGCTGAGAAAAACTTTAAAAAGGGAAGGGGTGGGGGTGGGGTGGGAATTCCATAAAGCAGACTGACCAGCAGACCATAAAACTTATTTAAAACTTACTTGGTAGCTGGCATAGCAGAGAGATAGAGCTGGGATGGTAGGAAAAAGGTTGAGCATTCTTCCTCACTGTTTCCATAACTTATCACACCCTTGTAAAATTCTTAACATGGTCTACAAGAGCCACATGTTCTGGCAGCTACCTACCTCTCCACCCTCATCTCACACTACTCTCCCTGGATTATTTAGCTCCTGCCACATTATTAAGTCCCTCCTTTCAACCTCATGAAATGTTCCAAGTCCTGACCCACATTAGGACCATTCTTGATGTGGAACACTTCCTCCCCACCAACTCCTACTCTTTGCCTGGTTAACTTTTTTTCACCCTTTAATTCTCAGCTAAATTGTCACTTTATCAGAAACTCTTGACTTTCCAGTATAAAATTAGGTGTTTCTTTTTCACTTTCTTCATGGCACTTGTGGTGGATTTATGTTACTTTTATTTCCCCACCATTTTATTTTCATTTTATTTTATTACAATAATTTGTGTTTTTTATAACATTGGTAACAACATTGGTTTATAATAACATGTATGTTTTAAGGGCACAGGTTCACTCACATCACATCAAATGTGTGTCATCACACTCCACCCACCACCAAAAGTAACCACTCTTTTATTTTGAACAGTTGTGGAGGAACTAGTGACTATAATACTTGCCTCCCCAGCCTCTGGGACAAGCACTAACTCTCAGGTGGTCAATCCTAGATTTCCCTGACATTGGCATATGGATGCTGGGAAATAGAAGGCCTCTTTTTGCAGGAACTGGGAAGATGTGAATCTGGAGATGCCATCAACCACCTTTCCTACTCCCCAAGCAGTCTGGCTAGAGAAAGTGGCTGAAGGGGTAAGCAAAGTTAAGAAATGGAGAGTGTGGTTGAATCTTGGGGCTAGTAGACTTCCCAGTTAAGGATGAAAAAAATTACGTTTATATAGTAGTTTGATTGGAGAATTCGTCACTTGCTTAACTCATGCATGACTTACCACAATTTTTCTGAGTTTTATTGAGATATAATTCCCCTACCATACAATTCGCCCATTTACGTAACTTTAATTATATATGTACTTGTTTAAAGTCTCTTTCCCCATTAGTTCCATGAGAATCATGATCACAGTTGTTTTGTTCATATTACATCCCAAGTGCCAAGACAGAACCCAGTTCAGAGTAATTGCTCTAAACAAATGGATATCTATCCCATGAAAGGTACTCGGAATAATAAAACAACTTAGACATAACCTCTGCAGTTCTCAAGAGACAGACATATAAATAGACAAGTTCTGGTAATCAACTGTGGAAAGCTAAGGAAGTTCTGTAGGACAGTGCTGGATTATATGGTCTGCCCAGCTCTGACCAATTCATTAAGGCCTTCTTCAAGTGTCTCCTGAAACCCTGGGTTAAAAATTAGTCACACTTCCATCTGTGTTCCTACATAAATTTGATAGATCTATGCTAACTCTACAACATCTTAGTTGGATAACCTTAAGCAAATTATTTAACCTCTTATGAATCTCATTTTTCAGAGTAGTGAACACTCTCTATTTTGAAGGGTAACTCTATTTTGAACAGAATTAAATGAATTACTGAACACAAAAACATTTCATATTACACCTGGCTCATTTTATATCAGCTCTTATTACCGTATTTGCTGTACAGTGAAATTAAGTGGTTAGAAATATGAACTCTGAAGTCAGATTACTTGAGTTGCAAGCTGTGTGACCGTTGACAAGTTACTCAAACTCACTGTGCCTCACTTTTCTTATCTATTATAAAAAGACAACTTGGAAATAAGAAAAGTACATATTTTAGAGTAATAATGGATTAAGCTAAATGAATAATATGTTAAATCACTTAGACTAGTGGATGATACATGGTCAACAACTAATAAATATTTTTTTAACAACTAATAAATATTTATCCAAGTGATCTTTTAAAAAAATCTTTATCATAAGGACTTGGAATGGCTGCGTTATTTCCTGAAATAAAACTAACTCATCTTTTGAAAAGGCAGCCCTGCTTAAGGGTTTGATATGCTGATTGCATATATATTTTTCTGATATATAAATAAAATATATAAATTAAATATACAAATATATGAATAAAATAAATTCTCACACAATTGCTGTGCTGCAGCACCCTCTCTTTGGGAAACAGTAGACTCACAGTATGCCATGGTTTATGGTTCCCTATACAGAGAGTACTGTTCCTTGCCTTTGCCAATGATATTCCCCTACCTGGAACAGCCTTGCCTCCCTTCCTCACTTGGCTACTCCTACTTGTCTTCAAGACTCAGCTTGGACATCATGTCCTCTGATTCCAACGGAATCAGGTGCATCCCCTGTGATCCTGTAATGCCTGGCCTGTCTGTTCTTCAGGTGAGAGGATGTTAATTGTTTTGCATCATAGTACCTGGTTCAAGTAGGTGCTCAAGAATTGAACTGAGGTAAAATGAAGTTGCTAAATACTTGACATCATAAAAATTTAATCGAAACATTGACCTAGAAAGGCTCTTAATAAATTCCAGCGCAGGAAAGACTTCTAAGCTTTGACAGTTTGGACCAGGTGGAAATTACCATGGCATAGAGGACAAGCTTGAGTTTGAAAGTCACAATATAGATGGAAAAGTTAATGTGTCCACAAGAAATGGTAGATTACACTGCAGATAAGAAGGACATATATGAACAAGATATCAGGCCCCTTTTCTCTCCTGAGAGAAGACTCTGAAGATATTATTAGCATGTATCTGGAAGTGGAAGAACACACTGGCATCATCTCTGACTTTGACAGAGTAATTCTGTTTTGACTTGTATTTTGATTGTCTAAATGTTTTGCCCTTTAAAAATAAATCTATAGAAAAAAAAATTGATCAAAACATCTTTTTGCACTGTGTGTACAAAGATAGACAAGACTCATTTCCTATCCTCAAGAAGGTATTGGGAGTCCCATATCAAAAAAAAAGGGGGGGGGAACAACAAGTTCTGGTGTGCTATGGAGAGAAAGGAACACTTTTACACCACTGCTGGGAATGCAAACTTGATCAGTCATTAAGGAAAGCTGCGTGGAAGACCCTCAAAGTATTGGAAATGGAACTACCAATTGATCCAGCAATCCCACATCTGGGAATCTACCCAACGGATACAAAACACTCATTCAAAAGAACACCTTTACTCCGAAGTTTATTGCAGCACTCTTTACAATAACCAGGATATGGAAACAACTCAAATGCCCCCAAACAGATGAATGGATCAGAAAGTTGTGGTATATACACACGATGGAATATTATTCAGCAATCAAAAATGACAAATTTGATGCATTTGTGATAGCATGGATGGACCTAGAAAGAATCATGTTAGTGGAAATAATTCAGAAAAAAAGAAAGAAATATTGGGTGATCTCACTTATATGCAGGATATAGGGAAAACAAACAAAAGGACAAGTATAATTTAAAACTGTCAACAGAACTGAAGCATAGAGCAAGAGAGGGGTAAAATCAGGGGAGGGATGGGCACAAGAGATTAAGATGATGGTTCATGGGAGGCAAGATGGTGGGAGAACCTTCAGGTATACAATAATGTATACCTCAGTGATTGCACTATATATACATACATATATATAGTGCAATCAATTTTAAAAAAGAAAAAAAAAAAGAAGTTATTGTGAGAGAAACAAGTAAATAAATTCACCCAACTGTGATGGGTACTATGACTGTGGCGTGTCTAGGGTCCATTAAGTGGAGGCACAAAGAAAAGAGCTCGGAGGGGCTTAGGAAAGTCTCCCTAGGAAATGTGAAGCTTGAATGATTTCAAAAGCTTGAGCTACTCTTTTTGACTGGATGAGACGTAAGAGGTGGAGAGTACAACAGAGCTTTCTGACCAGAGCGGGCATAGTTGGTCCAAGGAGGGTGCTGGATTCTCACCGAGAACAGCAGGTTGAAGGCATTAAGAGACAGCCAGAGGTCTCTGTGGGCTTTACCATGTGTTTACATCTGTCTGTGAACCACTGGTGGATGGAATCACTTTCTGGATCCTGAGACTGTGATAGGGTAAGAACAGCAAGACTCAAGATGACCCAATCTCCCTATTCATTAAGCACCTATTGTTTACTAATTTCTATTTCAGGCCATCCTAGAGGATAGGGAAGGAGAGAAACAGGTACTGGACACTCCTTCACACATCTACTTATAATATACACAATACGAGTACATATAATACACAACTCACACTTGTATTTTACAGTTTTCCTGTCTACCAGCCCAAATATCTATACTTTAGAAACTCAGAGTATAACTTGAAATTCTTTAGTCCTCAATACACATAATACTGGAAATGTGAGCAATGCTTAGGGAGACTGGCTTGAAGCTAAACAGTACATGCATTCATTTTAAGGAAGATTTCTCTATGGTGATCTTACACAGAATCCCAATACAGAAAGGAAAGCAAGAGATTGGGGGGAAAATATGAAAAGAAGAAGATGCTCTTACAAGTAAGTATTGGTAAGTATCCTGTCACAGGGTTGTTGAAACACTTAGACCTCAGTGGACCCCAAGGATCTAGATGTTTTAACCTTGGAAAATATCACAGTGACTAAGTGCAAGCTTAAACCATTTGTTCTGCCCTCCATGCAATTACATTTGTTCTGAATTATGTTTTGATGAGGAAGCATCAGTTAACGTTGAGAAAAATTGTAAAGCTCAGCTCACTAAATTCAGTCTTGTTGCTATAAGGAAGTTTAGTATTGAGAACATTGTCACATTCAGCACATGGAGTCTGCCTTTTCATTACTGAAGAAGAGCATCACTTCCCTGGAATAATGCATTTATTTTTATCTTAAAAACTACATAACTGATTATGTTTCTTTCTCTTTTTGCTAAGGTTGCTAGGAAGCTTAAAGCCAATATTTAGGCCCAACACTTGCACACTCTCATAACATGTATACTTATACATATTATATCACTCCTGATTTCTTATTTTCCTCCTACCCATATTTCCCTTTTGTTCCAATTTTCTCATTTATTTTTATTGATATACTATTATAACATTAACAAGATACTTCAACTCCTTTGTGGAAGGAGCTGGTAAAAACAAGAGTTCATAAATTTAAATTTCACTGATACATTCACTATGACACAGTATATGTGTTCATAAGGAATTACCTAAAAACTCACTAGCACTAAGCCCGTATGTATGTCACAGCTATAAAATGAAACATACAGAGCATATATGTACATAATTCACACTCACAACATACTTAATTTTTGTTCTACTCCCGGATGCATGCACATGCCCATACACACACACGTATTCAGTACATACCAAGCTGCTCTGCAAGGTGCCGGCCCTTCTCTGTGGGAACAACCCTCTCTTCCTCCATGTCACACTTGTTTCCCACCAGGATAACCTGTGCATTGTCCCAAGAGTAGGTCTTGATCTGTGTAGCCCTATAGGGACAGAGAGGGGACTGTGTTAATGATACTGTCCTAGGCCAGAAAGGCCCCTGAAAAGCTTGAAGAAGTCATTTCCTTTTCACAGGGCTAACAAAACCCACATTGCAGCTGAGGACAGAAAGACACACCTTCCCACAGTGACTGTTACAGACATTGATCCCCAAGCCCTGGGTGCAAGCATCACCCAGTTCTGGAGTATGCCTCTAATACATGAATCCATCTTTTCT
This sequence comes from Uropsilus gracilis, assembly GCA_004024945.1. NCBI lineage: Eukaryota > Metazoa > Chordata > Mammalia > Eulipotyphla > Talpidae > Uropsilus > Uropsilus gracilis. Next base: position 59,576 of record PVHY01004741.1, read on the forward strand.
TCACTGGATGGAGAAAATGTTTATCTAACACAGTAAGCCCTTTTTAAAAAAAAAAACTTCTTTGGGCCCCAACTAGCTACACAGTGGATCCCTATTAAGCATCTGAGATCATTCAGATCTTATTTCTCCAACCTTATTACCCTTCATGCCATTCCACCATCTTATTTATTTCCCAAATGCTCTTGTGCCTCTGTTGATAGTGGGAAGACCTAACCCACCCTAACTATATCTTCACAATCCAGGGCTTATTATTCCACAATTCATTACAAGGAGATGTCCCCAGGCCCAATAGCCTCTCCCTCCTGCTCTGTGATTCATAAACCTTCACTGAGGCCTTAGATCTGGACTATTTGTAGGAACAAGAAAGTCCAGAATCTTATAGGGTGATTGAAAGACTTTTACAAAATAATTCTCTATACTTTAAAAATTTTTGAAAATGAGCATATATTACTTCTATACTGAGAAGCAAAATTTTACAGAGGTAATAAAATAGGACCACTATATTGTGGAGCTATCGTTTTTTGGAATCAGGTCTAACTCTGTCCCCAACTCTCCCATCTAGTGAAAACAATTACTTCCACTTTTCGTCCTTTACATCTTTTTCTCTCTCTCCTTGGGAAGATGAACAGGACTATTCATTTTTGGGGTGCCAGTCACCCAGCACAGAACAGGGGAGATGTCAGTGATTGAGTGATGAATGAATGAGTCAATAAATGGTTATACTGAAAAAGATCTTAAATCTGATCCTATGCTAATACTGACATTCAATCTAACTCAACGCTGACTGCAACCTGAATCTATTACCAATCTGCTCCTAAAGCTGATCCCATCACCATCCTTCTCTTTAAAGGTAAAAGCTGTTCCTTCAAAGGATGTAATTCACTCGTCCACCATTTGTCATGGGATGACAAAGATCCAGGTTCCATGCAGGGCACTGAGATTTAGCTGGCAGCTGAGGGATAGGATGTAACTAAGATTCCCAGGGGCAAAGTTCAAAGATCGGGGCTTGAGAGAGATGGACAGTCTTCAGCCTCAAGGCAGGTAACAGAAGTCAGCTTTCCACAGCTCCCGGTGCTACTCTTCTGTCATCTTTCTTCCTCTTCCCACCCCCATCCACTCTCAGTTCCCAGATTAGCAACTCAGGTTATTCTTGGCAGAATCGTCACCAGGTGTTAAAAATCACTGTGTTCCTGGGGCAGAGTGAACAGAAACTGAAGGAGAAAGGGAAGGAGGTCAAGGCCAAGATGAACTGAGCAGGGTGGAGACATTTAAAGAAAAGCTAATCACACCAACATGGGAGGTGAGGATAAAGATCAAGAGGATGGAGGGAGGCAGGGAGATAAGTCATGACTGAAGGGAACAGAGGGTATAAGAAAGCAGAATAGGAGGTGGGGAAAAAAGAGCAGTAAAGAAAAAGGAGAGGAAGCAGAGGGGAAAAAGGAAAAAGAGGTTGTTAAAAAGGAAAGGGGAGAAAGGAGAAGGAAGGGGAGAGGGAGGAGGAAGAGGATGACAGAGAGGCTGAGACAGGGAACACAGACCACCAGCAATGACAGGCACACCATGGAACCTGAGACTCCTTTCAGAAAAGGGAGCTAAAGCAGGCAGCCAGCAAGACTACACTCCACTCCAGGCTCCAAGACATCAATGATGCTTCACAATGTCAAGATAACTATTTCTTGAGAGAAGGAGCATCCTTAGAGCAGAAGCTGAGCAAAAGGGAGCAGAAGACTAGCCCGTGATTAGCCAATGCTATGTTGCATGTTCAGTCTGTGAAACCTCTCTGATTCTGAAGAGGCACAGCACAGGTGCGCCACCTTTTCTATTCTCATCCTTTCCACTAGTTAGAGTCATGGGCCTATCCCTCTCACTCATCCATCCCCTCATGCTTCCTTCTCTCTGTAAGCCATGTTCCAGGATGAAATGTGTAAGCTGTTCAGAAGTTGCATCTCTAGGGCGGTATATGGATTTCCTATGTACAAATCTTAGTAAACATCCACTAGACGTGCTCCGACCCAGGGATAAACTTTATAGGGCAGCAAAGTATGGATTCACTCATGATCATGGCCAGAATTATCTTTCTAAAACTTTAATCTGAATCTGTTGGTTCTTTATTCATGCAGTTACTATGGGATAAATTCCAAATTTTTTTTTTTTTTTTTTTTGTGGAACTGCAGGCTCATGTTGCCTGGGGTACCACAGATTCAAACAATCTCCAGCTTCAGCTTCCCAGGTAGCTGGGATTACAGGCATGCGCCACCATGTCCAACTATATTTTTTTGGGACTAGGTTTCACTACGTGCCCCACGGCTTCCTAGGCTGCTGCTTACAGGCATGCGCTGCCATGCCTGGCAAAATCCAAATTTCTTATCCCAGCACATGAAGTCCTTCATTACCCCTGCTCTTCCTGTTTTTTACCTACCTTCTTGCCTTTGTGCATCTATTCTGTACTGGAATATTATTAACCATTTGTACCTTTGGCTAACTCCTGCTCATTCTATAAAATGTAGCATGTATGTTGACAACTCCAGGACACCTTCCCTGACTCCCCTAGTGGAGTTAGAGTCCTCTGTTGGGCTCCCCAGGACTGTTGCCTCTCCTCATCACTGCACTGTCACATGATACTTGCTTTGCCACTTGCCAGTCTGTCCTGGTTTCTCCTCTGTGAACTCCTTAAGGACACAACCTGTGGTTGATTCATCCAGATTTCCCAAGCAAGCACACAGCACAGGACCAAGTACACAAAGGCTTTCAGGAACAGTTGGATGGATGGATAGATGGATGAATGAATGAACGAACGAACGAACGAACGAACGAACGAACGAACAAATGAATCATACCAGTCTTGGACAGCACTGAAGGATTCTTCATTGGTGATGTCATACATCAGAATAAAGCCCATGGCCCCACGATAGTAGGCTGTGGTGATGGTCCGGTACCGCTCCTGCCCAGCTGTGTCCTGAGTGGAAAGAAGGAAGAGTTAACCTTCTAGAAAGTCTACTTTTGTTACTAAAAAGCCCCCAAGAAAATTCACTATTAATCCAAGGTATATTTGAGAAGCTCAACCAGCTTGGCACGTGGGATCTGCGCCTGCCCTGATCACCAGGCTCCCACAGCTGCTGGCGAGCCTAGGCCAACAGCTGCACCCACTCAGCAACCATACAGCATCCACTGGGTTCCTCTGCCATTGAGCTGGTGGATATGGGGGCCACAGGGGCTGCTGGGACTCCTGGACCTGACTGGATCCATCCTTGGTCTAGGAATAGCAGCTAGGGAGGTGAGGGGGGGAGGGTAATGACACCTTTGCTGCTTCACCCTCACTCCACTTAGCTCTCAGGAGGACTAATAGCATAAATGTGCACACAGCGACAGAGAATGAATGAGAGGTCAGAAAAGAGCCTGCACATACATGTGTGTGGGACACAGAACAAGGTTCATTCAGAAAGGTAGTAGACACTGGAATGGAGAAACAACTGTGGTAAAGACCTATCAGACCTGCATCTATGGCTTCACCAGAAGCTGATGAATCAAAACCCCATGTGGAACTTACCACCCAAGGAAACATGGCTCCCTTCCCAAGCCTTGGGAGAGGAGGCCTGCAGAGTCAGGGCATTGGCTCCACAACAAATCTGCAAACGGACGGAGAGAAGATGACCTGCCAGGTCCATCAGTGGATGCCTGGCCTCATCAAGAAACCTCCTCACTGACAATGGCTGGGGGAAAGGATCCCCAAAGCCAGAGGTCAGAGAAAGGGGGTGCAGAGACAGCAGAATGACAAGGAGATTGTACTGGAGTCAGCAACCAGAAGACACCGATAGACCCCAAATGAGCATGGACTGGCTGCCCAATACAAAGCTGAGGACTACAAACCATCAAGCACAATGTGCCGTGGCCCTGGAACACAGTCCCTCATCCAACAAATGGACACAGCCACAGAAAAAGAGACCAATGGACCAATGAACCCACCATAAACCAAAAAAGAACAATGAGAGTGGAGACTGAGTGAACACAAGAGGGTGGAGGGTGGAGGAGGGAAGGCATCCCAGTAACCATTTACCGATGTAAGAAATTAAAATAACTTAGAAAAAAATTAAAATAAATAAATAAAATTTTTAAAATTTTTTTTAAAAAATATTAAGGAGAACCTGTTATGTATCTTAATTTTGTATTAACTCAAGTGAACATTTTTTTACCCACTCTGAGTCCCACATGTGCCCCTAACTAGAATAAAATGCTTTTAAAGACCACATGGAAGTTAATAAGAAAATAATTAAAATCCCAAAAGAAAATGGGCAAAAGGAATGAACAATTCACGGAAGAAATATAAATGGATTATCATATGAAAAGGCTTTAAACTCGCTTCTATCATAATTCCACTACAGATGACAATGCACTGAGATGTGCAACCTCATACCTTGCTCCTGGGAAAGGACTTAGTTCAGTGTTCCTGAAAATCAGTTTGGAAGGATCAAAAGCATAAGATATAGTTGTACCCTGTGACCTCCAATTTTTTCTTCTAAAAACCTTTTCTATAAAAACTAAATACACACAAAAATATTTGTTAGTTAACTTAGTTAAAATATCTGTGAATGCATATGTTCAACAATAGGAAGATGGTTAAAATATGGCAATTTTTCACATCAGAATAATGAATGTTTGTGTATGTGATCTAACATTGGTTTTTACAACTATAGATACATAGAAGAAAACTGGAAAGAAATGCATCAAAAGGCATGAGAGAAAAAGATTGTCAAGATTTTTTTCCTCATGGTTTTATTTTTTGTTTTCTCTATAATACGCATGTATTAATCTTACATAAGAAGAATCTTACGTAAGCCACCCTTTCAGATTGGTGATTTAAAAGCCCAAGCAGGATTTCTGATAACCTCACTGCCAACAGGTCTCTTCTCATTCTACCTACATTATATAATTTCTCTGTAAGAATTCCTAGTTCTTCATCTCTGCATGGCCCTGTGCCCCAGTTCTCTAACAGAAGTGTCCTTTAACTCAGTTGATGGCCAATTTTGGAAACCCTTCCATGAAATAATAAATAAGCTTGAACATGTAAGCACTTTCATCTCCATAGCTCTAATGCCGCTTGGGTTATGCACACAGTAGGGCTTAAACCACCACTCATTAAACAAAAAAGCTGTATGAGATTAAGATGAGATTAATACGGTCTCCAGAATTAGGTTTGTAAACTTCATTCCAGAGTTAGAATTTGTAAGTCACAACTTACTTTGTGATTACAGCGGACAGGTCTACGGCCATACCACCCTGAACGCGCCCGATCTCGTCTGATTAGAGCGGACAGCCTCTAAACTGGCTTCTTGTGGTCACTGACTTCTAGAATTCATATTCTTGTGCAATTCCCAAATTTATCTTTTTAGATCTTAGTTTCTTTATTTATAAAATGGGAAAGATAACACTAGTTGTATCATAAAGCTATTATGAAGCTTAAGAAAATTATTATCTCTAAAATGTTTGCAGCAATCTGTGGCATACTGTACATGCCATACAGGCATCAATTATTGTTTGCACCCAGGGACCAACTTCCCTAGGATCTGCCCAGGCAGCATGGATAAGTCTCATGCCCTGTGTCACTTCCCTCTCATTTAACCTTGCTCAGAGTTGCCTCTGGCCAGAGCCTCCACATAATCCTTCTCTCAGAGAGTAGCAAATGATCTGATAGAAAAGAATGGTCAAACTCGGAATTGAGGAGACCTGGTCTGATTCCCAACTCCACCACTCTTCACTTGTGAGACTTTGGATGGTTTGTTCATTTCTCTGATGCCCAGTTTCCTCCTATCTGGAATGGAAACAATAATGCCTGTTTTAAAGGGTGTTTGTAATTTCATATAGCACTTTAAAATGTCTGACTTATAACAAGGATTCAAATATAGGACCATTTATCATCTTCATTATTATTTAATGTTTTCAAGGTTTTTAATTTCCTCATTGTTACCAAGCTTGATGTGTTTGTGTGAGGATTAGAGATAATGTATGGGTAGTCTGACAGAATGTCAGGCACATGGTAGGTGCTCCATAAAGTTCAGAGAGGCTACTGCTTTTACTGTGGATATTGTTATTTCGCTTTAAAAAAAGTTGGAAAGAACAAACCAGCTCTGACTGACCTGTGCTCAAAGAAAAGTAGCCTAGATAATCACTCCTGGACTCCCCTCTCTTTTGTTTTTAAAAATCACTTTGATGAACATTGATTCCTCTCCCACTGATGAGAGTCAAAAATAGAACCAAAGAGGAGTCAGGAAGGAGAAAGAAAGAGGCATGACTCACTGGCCACTTGAGAAAGGAGACCATGTCATCAAGAGCAATCAATTCTGTTCTATAAAATAGACATTCATTAAGCTCTTCATAATGGCCAAACACTGTAACAGGGAGTAAACACCCGAGAGAGCAAATCATGGCCTTGGTTACCAGCCATGGTTAATGTGGAAGAAAGACACAGGAGCACGGAGGTAAGTCAACTGACCATCTACTTTGATAAGTGTTTTTTATCTGAGGCCTCACTTGTTACCTGTAGTAACAGAATTAAACCACTAGTTGAGCATTGTCCTGCCAGGCACCATGCCAAACATTTTTTCTATTTTATTTAATTTTCAAAACAGTCTTGAAATACTATTATCTCATTTACAAATGAGGAAAAGTTAAACATCTAGCCTAGCAATCTTACAACCAGTTTATGAGACTGAGATTCAAAATCTGTTCCATCTGATTCTAAACCTATGTTCTTCCCAGAATGTCCTTTACATGATTTCTCTTGTTGCATCAGCCTAAAGCAGGACACATTTCAGTTCCCATTTTTTTTATGTATGAATTAACTGAGTTACAACGTTTATATAAATTACTAGAGTCAAGCTATAGGGAGGCAGAGTCAGGCTTCAAATTCTGTCTTTTAACCAGTTTGTGCATTTTCAACAGTCTACAGTTGAACCAGACTTTGTGCTATAGACCCCCAGGACAGGACCCAGCCCACTCTGTGGCCTCCTAGATAGCAAGCCTCCCACTGTGTCTAAATCTTCTTGGGGGTCAACAATCTCCCTTCCACCAGAGGGTAAGACTGGAAATCACCCACAAGGTCTAAAATGAAATCACATGTGTCTGACATAAAGATGCTTAACTAGTATTAGTTATCTTCTCTGACTTCCACTGACTCATTGATCCAACACAAAATCCTCTGCGTCATTCTGGGAACATTATTGTGTTCCCCACACAAATTTCTGTTACAAATTTCTATTCATGCTATTCTCTCTGTCACATGATCTCTCCCAGTTTCTCCACTTGTCTTGAAGAGATTGGTGTTCTAAAGTTAAAAGAAACCTTCCAAGTTATTCAATCCAGGAAGCCAGGGGGGGGGGCATTATTCAATCCACCCTCCCCATATCTAGGTTTCTTTCTGTAGCATGCTTGTATTGACTCCTTCCAATATGGATACTGGCCACCTAAAAAGGCAGCTATTTCACTGATGGGTAGTTCTGACTATTAGAACATGTCTTCCATATGTTGAGTTGAAAGCTGCATGGGGTTATTTCTATCCATTTATTTAATTCTGTTGTCTGGAGACACAAAGACTGAATCTAATTTTTCAATTACATGGCAGTCTCCCAAATATCTAAATCTTATGCTTAAGATATATGAATATTTTCTTACTATCTCAGTTAACTCACAGGGAAATCCTGTGCAAGGAGAACCAACATGCCCACTCCACAAAAGAGTCAGCAGAAGTTTGAAGAGGTGAAAGATAATGAATGATGGCACAGGGTTCAATAAACCCAGGTCTTCTGGCTCAAGAGACTAGCACTGAGGGGGGCGCTCTTGACTAGCCCTTGAGGAGGAGGTGATCAGGCAAGACACAATGCAGGGTAGAGTAGTAAATTTACACATGCTTGCCTGGTCTGAAGTAATTTTCCAGCACGAGGACACATTTGGAGGACTGTGGGAGAAGCACCAGCCTCAGCACCCTGGGAGTGTGAGGCCAGGTGTCCAGGAGGGCAATAAGGAGCTCTGGGGCTGGACATCACAGGCTGCTGACATCTGTGAAGTCTGGTCTGCTGCTGAACCGTGTTCAACTCACTATAAAAAGTCAGTTGGAAATTAAATGTTAAGGCTGTTTCTTTAAGGTGTGAATCTCCATCCTCCAGGTTGCTGGCTGTCTGATTAAAGCATACCTTAAAGATTCAATTGAATAGCTGGGCATGTAGCACATGCCTGTAATCCCAGCTACCTGGGAAGCTGAGGCTGGGGATTGCTTGAGTCTGTGGTACCACGGGCAACGTGCGCCTGCGGTTCCACGGGCAAAAATAGCGAGACTTAGTCTCAAAAAAACAACTCAATTGCTTTCTCTACTTTATTGGCATTCAATGTTGTCAATGGCCTGAACTCTGGTCTTCTGGTTATATTTCCACATGGTAACAACTCTGTTGTTTTAAATCACCTGTCACAGGGATCTTAACAATTAGCAGAATATTCAGAATAGTGACAGGAACTTAAAACTATCACAGGAAGAACAACTGAAGGGAGATTTTCAGTACTCTAGGGAATATTACTTCTGTTTAATATCTAAAAGCACTTAAACTGTTTTCCTTATTTTCTTATTTTTCAATTTTTTTCTCAGCACTGATTTTGTGCCAAGTATTGGCTGGGTCCTGGGACCTGCTTGAAGTCTACAGCATTTGTTTACCGTAGAACGTACACGAGGATTGGATAGGGATTCGGAAGCAGGAGAGGCCCATTCCCATAAAACCTTCTAGTGCCTTTCTTTGAGACAACACTCTTGTTTTTGGAGCTCTACTCAGCAGAGAAACTGCCCTTGGCAGCTGGCAAAGTCAAAAGCTCCAATTATATGTTCTCCTGGCACCATGTGCTTCTCCATTGTAGCATTCATCCCCACTGCAATTTTATATTTATTTGTGTAATTATTTGATTAAGTTCAGCCTCCCTGGCCAAACTGCAAGTGCCACAGGAACAGGATGTCTGGTTCTGCTTATTGTTGTGTCTGTGATGCCTGGCATAGTTCTGGCACAGGGGGTAGGGAGTTTCCAATAAATACTTGTTGAAAGGATAGATGTATTGGGTATCTGCAACATTATCAATAGAACATAGTGAACATCAAGATGAGTAACTTTAAAATCCAAATCCCATTATCTCCCTCTTGGTCCCTCTTACCTGGCTTCCCACAGCCCACAGTGGAGTCAAAGTTTCCCTAAGATAGGGTCTGTGTGTTCTAGCTCAGGCTTCCCTTTCAGTTATTCCCTCTCATTCCTTCACTGAACCAATACCATTGAGTTCCAGTTTTGCCTATTACCTGTGACTTCCCAAATAGATTGTTCCTTCAGATCCCCTGATCTTATGCTGATATGCTGGTTTTTGCCTGGAATGCACTTGTTGTTTATAATTTGCAACCTTATTCACATCCTCTCTGAAGCTTTCCCTGACCCTCTACTCCCTCCACAAAGTAATTTTCTTCTCTGTCATTCAGTTGTTGTCAACTATCTCTGTCAATTTTATTGTTGCACATAACACATTTCTTGTAGTGCCTAGTTCACTTCTCCACTTCCTCTTTCAGAATATAAGCATCTTGAGACCCAGTCTTGTATTCAGATAAATCCCAGATCTTAAGCTTTAGCACCTGGCACATAGTAGGCAGTTAATAAGAATGCTGATTAATATAATCCATAGGTTGACTATGTGCTGAGCAGGAAATACTCATTTACAATCTCAGGAATAGAAAAGGATCTATGAGATTTGATAAACCACCTTCTTTCTGGTTCCTTTCCAATGTTATAAACAAAGAGCAGGAAGCCCAGGGAAATAACTTGTAAGAGCTTATTGCTGGCCCTTCATCCCAGCACCCTGCCCATTGCATAGCTCTCACAGTGAGCTTCCTTCCCCCTCCTCAATTCATTCCCTCCTACCAAGGTTGGGAGATGGGGGATAAAGTGCATCAGAGAGGCAGGTAATGAGAGGCTGGCTCTCCCCCACACCTCTCCAAATCACAGCTGCAAAGGCTTCAATCCTTTTGTGTTTCACAGCAGCTGGGATCTGGGCAGTGAGTCTCATGGGAATGGGAGTGATGTCGGGTCAAAAAGGGCAGAAGCCACCAAGCCACATTCAAAATGTGGCTTCTGCCATCCAGGTTCCCTCAGGTTTGTACCCCCCCCCCACAGCAGTTCCCTCTCAAAGCCACAAGTGGCCAGTTATCTTACCCCAGTCACCATTTTTAGCCCCAAAGGTCCCAAAGACCTATGTCCATAATGGTGTCCCTTTGCCCCTCCAAACCTGAGGCAAGCACTCTGCAAAGTCCAATTTTTCTCCAGCATCTTCTCTTTGCTTCTTCTTGCTCCACGTTCTGAGCTGCTCTGCTTCTACAAGGCGTTTTTCTTCAAACTTCCTCCACAATTGCTGATGCATAAATCAGTTTTCCAAATCCCTGGCCATCTCCAGGTACCAGTTCACTATGCCACCTTGCTGCAGTGCCACACTCTCCCCACCAGCCACTCTTCTACCGGTCACCATGGCTCCTTGCCACCACCAGTTCACTCTTCTAGGGGGCTTCTGCCTAGCCAGGTCACTCGGGCCACTCTACCTGCCTACCATTCTCATGTCTCTCCTCTCCCCAAAAGTCTATCTCCTCTCTTCTCTTTTCCTTTTTTTTTTCTTTTCTTTCTCTTAAAAGTCAAAGACTCCCATTTTCCTTTACACACCTTCTAGGTGATATTTTCTCTCTTCTGGGTTCACACCCAGAATTTGCAACAAAGTAAAAGTACCCTTTCTGTTTAGGCCTCTTTTACCTGTTTTTCAGATACAGTTAATGGCACCAATGCCTAAATTTTAATACTGCCTATATTGGGGTCCCAGCTTCAAAACTGCCCATATTGGCTTCAGGAGGAAACCAAAGGGGAGAGAGTTTTTCAGGTAGGTTCAGTGGAGTCTGGAGAAGCACTGGATTCAAAAATGGAATAGTGATCCTTTAATACTGGCTTGATATTACATTCCTCTCTGCTCAGTAGTAGAGACCACACTACAGTGCACCCTACCATTTACAAGCATTTTTTTTATATCATCTCATTAGATTCTAACATAGACACAGTGATGCAAACTTTATAGTGAGAAATCATTTTAGAACTCATTCAGCCTCATTCCTTTATTTTCAGGGAAGGAAATGAGGCCCAGGGGGGTGAAGTGACTTTCCCAAAGTCACAAAGCTACTGACTTTTTGGCTAGCACGGGACTCCAACCAAAATATTCTGAACCCACATTCAGAATATCACGTTTGTCCATGTTAATTTACAGATGAAAAAATTAGAGCCTAAGGGCACAGATAGTGGCTGGTAGGTCCTTGAGGGAAGAGGGCAGGAAAGGAGTCACTAGAATCCAGAATTTGGGATTATTGAGTACATCCTTACCCACCATGTCTTGTCCAGTTAATAAAGACTCAATAGCACCCAACACTGGGCAAATAGAGGTATTTTTAATATGCCTGCAACATGAACATAAGTTTTGTAACACCCCAGTGCTTTAGCATGGTCAAATTTAGCAACAGAGTTGCCAACCCATTTCCTCTTCATTCCTTTTGCTTCCAAATTGACATCAGCACCATTCACAGCCTTCAGAGTAGTCTCTGGGGAAACTGCTTAATTTGCCACCTGCAGTACCCTCTATGTGAGTCATCCAACTCGCCATCAAGAAAGGAAGAGGTAAGAGAAGAAATGAGGTGGGAAAGGGTGAAACTTGGAGCAAGATTACACTTAATTCATCTCCAGGTCACAGCAAGTGAAAGGAAATGAGACTCAAGTCTTGTACTGAGAAATTTCTGGTGACAAAAATAAGACCCTTGCCAGACAATTCACAGATAACAAATGATAATAAATATATGGATGATTATTCCATAAGCAATCAGAGAAATGCAATCTGAAGTGATGAGGTGTCATTTTTCATCTATTGAATTAGCTAAACTTAAACCAAAATAATATTTGGTGATAATATTCTCACTATTGAAAATCTGCGTAAGGAAATAATATGAAACCAAGGAAAAGTTTTACATGCAAGGATGATCACAGCAACATGATTCACAATAGCCTAAAATTGAAAGTAATGAGGAACTAGTAAGCTGGAGAAACCAGAGGTGGTACCTCATTATTTTACCACTGTTTGGATTCCCAACACATGATAAGAGCAAAAAATGTTGATGAATGAATCAATCAATGGTATTGTACATCCTCATTCTATCTCATTCTACTGTATAAAGTACAATGAAGTCATTGAAGACATGCACTAAGATATTCTAACAATGTTAGCTCTTGTTTATGTCACAAGGTTACATTTTTAAAAGGAAAGAAAACTTAATGTACTATATAACCTTAACAGTTTAAAATTCATTGGAAAGAAACTAACCAAACTTTTCATACTATTTTTTTTGCTTATGGTTAGATGTAATTTCAAAGTATTTTTAATATATATATATTAGTTTTGTAATCAATAAAAATGAAAACCATAGTGAAGCTGGTAATTGCCACTATTATAATAGTCCATGAATAAGGAAATATGGAGAACAAACCCGGAAGGCCTGGGTATTAAAACTGGTGTAAGCCAGGCATGGTGGCGTGTGTGCCTGTAAGCGACAGCCTATGGAGCATGGCTGAGACTGGGGATCGCAGTACGAGTCCCGCTGGGGGCAACATAGCGAGACCTAGTTCCAAAAAAATAGCTGGGTGTGGTGGCACGTGCCTGTAATCCCAACTACCTGAAAAGCTGAGACTGGGGATTGCTTGAGTCTGTGGTACCCCGGGCAACATGAGCCTGCGGTTCCTCGGGCAAAAATAGCGAGACCTAGTCTTAAAAAAAAAAACAACAAAAACTGGTGTAGAGGATGATGGGGCTCAATTACTATTGAATCTCCCTCCTTCAAGATTTTCCATCACTAACAGCTAAAAAGCAAATGAGGAAATTAAGATCTGAAACAGAATGGCATCTGGGAAAAGGACAAGCAGTTTCACTTCCACTGGAGAGTAAAATATCATTTTTTATGAATTCTAGATGGTCATTTTAGCATCTCTGAAGGAAAGCTATTTCTCATTAATTGATAGCTTTTAGATTCTCTGAAATAGTGTTTAAATATGATGTGGGGGAAGAGGTAGGAAGAGAGGTTGGAGCTACATCATGGAGGTCTTGAAAGCCAACCAGATGCTTGGACTTCATCCTGAAGGGAACAGGGAGCAGCCCCTGAGGATTTAATAGTGCCCAATACAGAACTTATCACCTGAGGATAGTCAGTGAGTGTGTGTTAAGTGGTGAGACTGCTGAGGAGGGTGACATTGTCATGATGATGACAAGGGCCGGTGCTTGAGGTTTACCCCTCCTTGTTGTCATCTTGTGAGTCCCAGTTTTGTCTAGCTCTATAGAGAAAAACCACTGGGTTGTCTGATACAGCTCTTCTTTCTTCCATTCCCCTATATCCATTTTCCTGTAAGTAAAAAGCATTTCTCTGAATTCTAATATGACTTTCCAAAGTCCAAAGCTTCAGTTTGGAGCCTAGCCCAAGGATCTACTTAGGAACATATTTCTAAACAAACAAGAGGAGGGAACATAGACACTAGAGGTAAGATACGAGGTTGGCTTCTAGCTGCTTTCTTTTAGGAGTTGGCCTGAGTCACCATCGCAGACAAGTCCTCAGAGGATCATTTGCATACAGGTGCCAGAATGTTCTAAAAATAGGATAAACATGCAGCTCCACAGAGCAAATGCCTTGCAATTTAGTTATAAGGGAGGGGAAACAATCTTCCGGGGGGGGTGGGGAGGAGGCTGCCTGAGGTGGGGTAGGCTGGCATTCAGGAGGTATTGGCTTACCTTGGGGATTTATGAACATCCCCCACTCTAGGCTTTGAGTTTTCCATCTTTTATTTTACTTTATTTTTTTTTCAACCAGACTATCTAACATTTACTTAATTTCATCCAACCATAATTACCCCAATAATCCTACCCTTCCATGGGCCGGGCATGGTGGCTCATGCCTGTAAGCTTCAGCCTATGAAGCGGCTGGGGCTAGGGATCGTGGTTCGAGTCCCGCCTGGGGCCCATAACAAGACCTAGTTCCAAAAAAATAGCTGGGCGTGGTGGCGCGTGCCTGTAATCCCAGCTACTTTGGAAGCTGAGGCTGGGGATTGCTTGAGTCTGTGGTACCCCGGGCAACGTGAACCTGTGGTTCTACTGGCAAAAATAGCGAGACCTAGTCTCAAAAAAAAAAAAAAATAAAAAAATCCTACCCTTTCATTTGGGTCAAATTTCTTAACATGACCCACTATCCTCTTTGTTTTCTAATTCCCAGTTCTGTCTCATAAATCATTCTCTGGTCTTATTTTAGGTCCATAAATGTTACAGTTCCCATCTTTGTCTTTTTTTTTTAAATGGTATATATTTTGTTTTTTAAAATATTATTTATTTTGTTCTTTAGATCATAACCTCTGTGATTTTTGTGATACACCCCCTCCCTTCTCCCTTTGGTGCCCCTTCCATTCTCTCAAACCCCACTCTTTGTTGTTTACTAGTTGTTTACTAGTCTCTTTCTTTCCTATGGCAGTGTCCTTTCACTGGATGAGGGACTGTGTTGTTGGAACCAGGTGAGACTTGCTGGTAGGTTTTCAGTCTTAAGTTTGTATTGGGAGGCCAGTCTGTATTCATTTGTGACCTGTCCATGTTTTCTTGCTGCAGGCCGTCAAAAATACGGAACGCTTCACAAATCTGCGTGTCATCCTTGTGCAGGGGCCATGCTAATCTTCTCTGTATCGTTCCAATTTTAGTGTATGTGCTGCTGAAGCAAGCACGAATTTTCCATCTTTTAAATAAGGCAATTAGACTAGATGATTTTTAGAGTCCCCTTTAGCTCTAAGGAACCATGAAAAATAATACTAATGAAAATAATAATTAGTAACATGAATTAAATATTCACTGCCAGGTGCTGTCACAGTGTTTTTCAAGCATTACTTCATCAATCCTCACAACCAGGTCTTTGAGACAGGTAGGGTAAAGAAACTGAGGCAAAGAGAGCTTAAAGTAATTGCCCAAGTTAGCAAATGTTGAAGCTAGACATTTAACTCCTATGCTATACTACCTTCCAGAACACTAGAACCTTAGACTTTTATCTGGTTTTCTGTCCTAATCATTTTACTACCTTCAGCTCACACCCTCTCTTCATTATTTTTTTTTTTTTTTGAGACTAGGTCTCACTATTTTTGCCCATGGAACCGCAGGCTCTCGTTACCCGGGGTACCACAGACTCAAGCAATCCCCAGCCTCAGCTTCCCAAGTAGCTGGGATGACAGGCATGCGCCACCACGCCCAGCTATTTTTTTGGAACTAGGTCTCGCTACGGGCCCCAGGCGGGACGTGAACCGCAATCCCTTGCCCCGGCCGCTTCATAGGCTGAAGCTTACAGGCATGAGCCACCATGCCTGGCCTGTCTTCATTTTTTTCTCCCAGGTTTTAACCACCTTGGACCAAATGCTGTGTTCCTCAAAGTCTCTATGCTTTGCTCATGTTGTCCCTTCTGCCTGTAACACCCTGTTACTCTGCCTTGCTGAATGGCAAATAACTATTCGCCATTCAGAATTCAGTTCAGTGTTTCCTCCCTTATGATTCACCTTTTCCCCATAACACATAGACAAAACTAATGAATGATTGTCACGGTTGAGAGTATGCCAGGCACTGTGCGAATTGTTATAACAACTTTATGAATGAGATCCATTTTCATACCCATTTTACAGATGAAGTTACTGAGATTCTGACATTAAATAGCTGATATAGATCTAAATCGGGCAGTCTGACCTCACAGCATTCTAGACCCCAATTCTCCCCTCCCTCTAAGGAACACTATCTGAGTTGCCAAGATATTTCCTCTTTCAGACTATTAACTCTTGTTTTGTTTTTTGTTTTTTATGATTGGCTGAACAGCTGGAGCAGCATACCTGGGGGTAAAAATCAGGTTAGAGTCAGAACCCAAGTGCAAAAAAAGATGAAGTCATTCTGACTAATCTTTCACTGCCACTTTAAATTTCTTTGGGAACAAGACCAAAAATATATTTTTAAAATTTCTACACTTTGGCACCCACTTCTGTTCCCACCTCAGGGTTGGAATTACCTCCTCCAAAAATTCTCTTAAAAATCTTCATTATTATCCTCTTAATTCTAGTGTCCCCAATGCACTGTCATTAAACACTGTCAACATTTAATGGATGGGTGCTAAGGAGGGGCAGCAGTAAGAGTGTGAATGGAGGTGGAAGTTAAGCACATCTGAACTCAATCTAGCCCAGCCAATTCCTAGCAAGTGACCTTGGATTATTTATCTGACGTTTTAAGCCCCAGATTCATTAGCTCATAATGAAGTTGATAATAATATCCTTTTCTTGATATTGTTGGGAAAGTAAAATGAGATAAGTGTTGTGACTGTGCTTGGGCAGCTGTAAAACTCTAAGGAAACATTAGTCATGTTCATTTAATTTAGTTTGGCATCAATAATCTGCTGTGCTTCCCCCAGGCTATACCCAGAACAGACCTCAGGTTCGCAGAGAGCTGTAGGTAGAAGAAAGTGCTCAGAGTGAGGAGCCCCAGAAAACCAGGCTGGTAATAGCCTGAGCAACTTCCACTGGAAGGAAATTAAAAGACTAATTATGCCTCTGCTGGTGGTAAATTTCCAGGCCAGCCTTTGGGCTTAATCAGTTGACACAGCAACACAACGCAGGATGGGGGGTGAATTGGGGGGAAGAGGACAGTATCCTGAGAGGACAATTTCTCTCCTCACAAGACAGCACTTTCTGGGAGTCAGAGCTCGATATTCAAGCATAGAGTCCCTTCTGAATTTCTCTCCTCTCCTCTCACTTCTCCTCTCACTTCTTGATCTCTCTCTCCCCAAGTCCTCACTGAGGTAACTGGAAGGGTTCTGCCACTTTCTGGGGTTACAGGTTCAGCCTGATGCCCTATTTAAAACAGTCCCTGCAGAGGAGTCTGGCATGCACTGGGATGGCTCCAGTGCAGCTCTTAATTGTCACTCACTCGTGGTTGGGTCTCACTTTTTATATGCAGAAACAATGTGGTCCAGTGGAAGAGCCGAGCTAGGTCTCCCATTGTCCAGAGGTGCGGCCTCTGACAAATTACTAACACTTCACCTCTCTGGCCTGTGCCCTCATGTGTATAATGGAATTGTAAGATCTCCTTTTAGGATCAAATCAGAACACAGGTGTATCAGAGGCTCTGATGGACAAGAGTCCATGTGACTGACAGGAAGGCAGGAAAGTAAGGCAAATGCCAATTCTACAAAGTGGCTGACATGGCAGGGCCTCAGAACTCCCAGGCACTGTAGGCAGAACTGTTTTGTTGCTTTGTTTTGTTTGAGACTAGGCCTCACTATGTTGCCAGGGGTAGTACTGAACTCGCAGACTCAAGTGATCCCTAGCCTCAGTCTCCCAGGTAGCTGGGATTACAGGTGCACACCACCGACACCCGGCTATTTTTTAGAGACGAGGTCTCGCTATGTTGCCCAGGGTAGTATCGAACCTGTGGACTCAAGGGATCCCTGGTCTCAGCCTTCCAGCAAGTAGGCAGAACTGTTAAGAGAAGGTTGCCAGGGAGGCAAAACTTGATCTGGGGCAGAAAGAAGGGTGCCCAGCATTTGAGTCAGACTGGACTTTGAGAAGTATGAAGGCACAGCCTAAGTACACACTTTTCATTCTGTCAATATTTAGTGAATGCCTACTCTTTGCCAGGCCCTATACTGGACAATGTAACCATAGACATGACTCAGATCTGGGCCCCTGCTCTCAGGGAGCCTGCAATCTGGGGAGAAGATAGACAAGTTCCAGACACTTGCAATACAGCTGGGAAGTGTGGGAAGTGAATAGGTGGATCTTAATACAGGCTGGGGAAGAGGTAGGTACGAAAAGGTTACTCCTAGGAAGTTATTCTTGAATTGAGGCTTTAAAGTCAAATGGAAGTTTGTTGGTGGAAACAACAAACTTTCCCTCTTGAGGGAGAAAGGAAAGCAAAAATGTGCATTCTAACTCTCAGAGCCAAGAGGAGCCTAAAGAGACATAGCCATTAAATGTAACATGGTTTCCTGGATGAGATCCCAGAAGAGAAAAGGAACATTAGGTAAAAACTAAGGAAATCTGAATAAGCTATAAACTTGGTTAGTGATAATGTATCCATATCAGTTAATTAGAATGTACCACATTAAAGATGGTAAGAAATAAGGGTATAAATGAGGACTTTCTCTTCTTTTCTTTCTTCTTTCCTTTCTTTTTTTTTTTTTTTTTTTTTTTTTTTTTTTTTTTTTTTTTTTTTTTTTTTTTTTTTTTTTTTTTTTTTTTTTTTTTTTTGAGACTAGGTCTCTCTATGTTGCCTGGAGTAGTCTTGAACCCATGAACTCGAGTGATCCCTGGACTCTTGCCACCCAGCGCTTGGATTACAGGTGCATGCCACCATGCCTGGCTAAATGGGAACTTTCTTTGCCATTTTTCTGTCTTAAACTTTTTTGAAAAGTAAAAATTATTTTGTCTTTTTTTTAAAGTGCATCCTGTATTTGGAATGGAGCTCGTTTGGAGAACACATGGATGGAGTGTGCACTGACTGAACTGTGTGTGACCTAAGATGGAGGTGGGAGGCAAGAAAGGGTTTGAAATGCCAAGCAAAGGAATGTACTGGAATGAAGGACAGCCTATCTGGGTGAGAAGCAGTAAAGAAAGTATGACTAGAGAATGTGAGGAGAACAAGACTGAGAACAGAGAGACCCAATCAGGCTGCTGTTCTCTGAGGAAGACTATAGGCATTTGAGGTAAGAAAGGGGCAGAAGGAAGAGGCAGGGTTACAACTGGCCTGCAGACAGTGTTTATGGGACAGCACTAAGAGGAGGATGCATTCCAAGAGAAAGTTGGGAAATGGAATTGATAGTTCTGATGAGAACTGGATGAGTAGGTCTAGAGCTGAGAGGAAGAAGGGAGGAACCTGGGTTTTGAGCTGGGGACAATGGGTGGGGTGCTTAGGGAAGGGAGCATAAACAGTGCCTTGGAGTTGACCCCATCTATTTCCCTCTGCTTCACTCCAACCCTGGGCCTGAGCTCAGAGCCTCTATGTCTTTAGCACACAGTCAACAGACTTCACAGGGGAAGGTGAAATGCATAGAAACGCAGAAAGGTTAAGACTTTATAGCTTTCACCTGGCAACTGAAGGTGTGGGGTGGTTGTATTGGGTAGTGGTATTGGGGATGGAGAACTCTGCAGAGGAAAGGAATTATAAAGCCTAAACTGAATGACCTCCTTTAATCCCACACTGCCCTTAACAACACATCAAGACAGGTTTCAAGCAAACTGTGAGAATCTCCCACCTTCCAATGTAACTAAACTTCAGGGGTTGAGCACTACTGCTCTCTATACACTGAGTATGGGGTAAAAGGATCATGGCTCACGTGTAATTTCTCTATTAATGCAATCCACCCCGTGAACCCCATGACTCACAGTCACCACGCTCAGTCACAAAAACAAGCACAACAAAACCCAAGGACTTACCTGACTCTACCACCACTCCCTATGTTGGGCAAGTTTACTAAACTCCTAACATGCTAGGAGCACTCAGGCAGGGCCTTTGCTTGTATTCTTACTGCATCTTTACCACACAACTAAGAAGATCCACTACATTAGCCTATATTTTCATAACTAAGGAAACTGAGGTTCAGAGACATTCTCACTTGTCACACTGTGTCCATTCTATTTCTACCAAAGCTGAGCTAGCCTTATCTTTCCCACACCATAACCTGCAGCACCTCCTTAGAGACCACTACACTAAGTGCCGTTAATTACACACCTGTATATCAGAATTGCATAACACCTGGTCTCCTTCATGCTGGGTCCAGAGAGAAGGGCTGATATAAAGGGAAAGGAGCTGGAAAGCTAATGGGAGATGGTTTGCAAGAGAGGTCAGCCTCTTCTGAGAGAGTGTGCTTGGAGGCTCCAAATTTCAGTGGTGACTCTCAACTACCCGTGAAGGCCCTGTTTTGTCACAGGGCAGTGAGAAGAGAGGGGAGGTGTGTGGGTGTGAAAACAACAAAGGTGAATTTTGAATCCCGGCAGTGTCATAGTCTAGGCTCAGTAAGTTTGATCAAGTTTCTTCTAAGTTTTTGTTTTCTCATGTTTCTCACCTCTATTGTAATGATTATTTTAAAAAAGCACATAAAGCACCTACACAATATAGTTGTAATAAATTATAATTCTTAACAAAAATTTCACCATCTACTAAGCTTTTTCTAAGCATCAAGTCCTTAGCCATAACAAGAAATTCAGAGAGTAGAGCTTCTATACAACTCTCAAAATCAGACAACCCTCTATTCAAATATGGGCTCTGTTATTTACTAGGTGAGTAGATGAACTCAACCAATCTTTGCTCACAGGGTCATTGTGAGGATGACATGAGGTTATGAAAGTGCTGAACAGAGTTCTGGCTATTAGCCAGTGCTATTGTCAGTCCCACACTTTATAGGTGAAGAGACTATATTAACGGCAGTTGTTTACTACCACAAAAATTACGAGAGAAATTGGGAGGGTTGTTAGACCTTCCGAGTAAGATGGCATCTCTACCAATCACTGGACTGTTAAACAGGGCTCAAAAGGAAGCAAGTCTCTCACCCTTTACTCATGCCCCTTCCCCCAACACAACCACACTGGTTATCACCAATTACGTGTATCTATTCTTGTTGGTTGTGGCAAGAACCCCAAGTCCCCCAGGCCATCCCTGATTACTCAGCTTCTCTTCCAGCTCTGGCCACCACCTTTTCTAATACTATGTCCTTTCTGACAGTGAGACCTTTCCTTATGCCTTCTTAAACTCATATTTGGTCATCAGGAAAAAAATCTCATTCTTCAACCTCCTCTCTGAATTATTTCTTCACCTCCTTACTGTAAACAGAAACCAGCCTTTCCTGAGAACATGCCTTCCTGCAGTCCTCTGAATCAAGATTTGCTTGCTCTCTTACCACCTTTGACTCACTTGGCCAGGAGATATGATATGTTATTGCTTCTCACTCCTACTGTCAAATTATACTTCCCCCTCTTCAGAAACAAAGCAGCACTACTTTTTTTTCACACCACCACTTGGAATCTCACCTCATAATGACATCACCTACTTATCCTTCCACAAACCACTGAAAGGCTTCTGGTTCACTGTCTCTCTGTACATTCTTTGGAGATCTCAACATCCATGGAAATGAACCTTCCAACATCTTCAACTATCATTTCCTCAAAGCCCTCCAGTGCTGTTGGCTACCTTCACACTCACACAATCCTTCCCTGTACTTGTCATGACCAACAGTGAATTCAAGGTACCCACTGTCAGATCACTAGGATCTTTCCAGCTCACTTCTTGCAAATTCTCAGCGTCTACAGTCTTTGACCCCTACCATCTTTTCATGGCCCTTCACCCCCAGTGTCCTCACCTTCCACCCTATTCAGCTTTAAATAAATGATTAATCATGACAATGGCTTTCCTGTATGGGTTTTTGTGGTCCTCTATTGTTTTGTCATGCTCAGCAAAACTTTTATTAAAGCCAGTGCTATGCTTAGTGGATACCTGTATCCACAGAGGGAAACTGGATGGGAGATAACACACATCCGTGCTTTACATTCATGAATTTATAAGCTTAAATTTGTAATCACTAATTTCAAGTGGAGCCTTAATGCTAATCAGCAATCAAATTACATTTCCCTAGTCTCTACTCTTCCACCTTCTGAGACAACATTCTCCTCTCTCATCAATCTCAACACTTCCACCCCCATCCTCACTCTCAAATGATGACCTTGCTTCCTACTTCATCGGAAAATTGTGTCCAAGAGAATTTCCACCAACACATGTAGCTCCTACCAGATCCATGCCCTTACCTTTTGCTATATACCCTGTTGGTATTGAAGCTGTGACCCAAAATTGGGCAGTGCATTTGTCCCCAACATGGGCAGTGTATTTGTTCATAAAATTTAGGCATTGTCATTAGTTGTGTCGAAAAAACACAGAGGTCTAAAACAGGATAAGGGTACTTTGCTGCAAATCCCAGGTGGGGAAGAAAAAATGTATCACCAAGAGAATGTGTAGAGGGTAATTGGAGTTTGGCTTTTAGGAGGAAAAAAAAAGAGAGAGAAACATATAAAAAGGAAAGGAGCAGAGATTGGAGAAGAGAGAGACTTTTGGAAACAGAGAGACATGAGAATGGTGGGCCAGTGGCCCAAGTGACCAGGCTGGGAAGAAGCTGCTTGAAAGAGTAAGCTGGTGGTGGCAAGGAGCCATGGTGACCAGCAGAAGAGTGGCTGGTGTGGAGAGTGTGGCACCGCAGCAAGGTGGCATAGTGAGCTGGTATCTGGAGATGGCCAAGGATTTGGAAAGCTGATTTGTGCATCAGCAATTGTGGAAGAAGTCTGAAGCATCTTGGAGAAGTGGAGCAGCTCAGAATGTGGAGAGAGAGGAAGCAAAGAGAAGGTGCTGGAGAAAGACTGGACTTTGCAGAGTGCCTGCCTCAGATTTGGAGGACCAAAGGGGCACCATCATGTACATGTGTCTCTTAGACTTTGGGGACTGAAAATGGTGACTGGGGTAAGATAACTGGCCACTTGTGGCTTTAAGGACTTTTTGTTTTCCTTGTTAATATTCCCTTGCAAATAAACCTTGTTGTTAAACTGCATTTGAGTGGCAACTGCTACACAGAGGTGGTACGAACCTGAAGGAACCTGAGTGGCAGAAGCCACATTTTAAATGTGGGTTTGTTGATTGGAGGCTTCTGCCCCACTTTTGACCCAATTTCATCACCACTCAAGAATATTGTCCCAGTATATTCTCCTCTATTATAGCTTCAGTTTTATATTTTTATTTCTTGGTTAGCTGCTTGGTTTGCTGATCTCTCTTTGTCCCACAAGCACAAAAATAAGCTGTTATTTCTCCCATCTTAAAAAAACAAAATCTCTTCTGACTCACCTGTCACTTCACCTTTAGCTACTACTCATTTGTCTCCATTTTTTTTCAGAGCAAATGTGTTATGTACACTTAGCATTCCCAATTTATCTTCTCCCACTCTTACCCAGCTTTCATCCCTACTACTCCACCAAACTATACAAGGTTGGCTTGTATCAAGGTTCCCAATGAATTCCCTGTTGCCAAGCAGGGCATCAGTTCTCAGTTCTTACAGTCATCGCCTAGAAGGAACATTTGGTGCTACTGATCTTTTCTTCCTTTGCCAAATTTTGTCTCTTCTTGGCTGCAAAGGCAACTACATAGTTCTTTTTCATCAGCTCTTTTTCAGTCTTCTTTGCTAATTGTTCTTTATCTTCCCAACATTTTAGTGTTGAACTATCTCTGAGCTTAGTTCTTGAAATTTTCTTCTCTACAACCCATGTTGACCTTATTGAGCTTCATAAATTTAAATACCTTTTATATGCTGGTGACTTTTTTATGTCTCCAGCCAGTGTTACTGCTTGGAACAGTTTATTTATCCAGCTGCCTATTCTGGAGCTCTACTTGGCTATCTAACAGGTGTCTCAAATGTAAACAATTTCAGATTTCAATTGTTTCCCCAAATCCTGCTCTCCCTGCAGTCTTCCCTGTCTCAATCAAAGGCACCTCCAACACTTTCTGGTTACTCAACACACAACCTCAAAATTATCTTTGATTTCCTTTCTTTATTCTCTCCTTACAACCAATTCATCAGCAAATCTTATCAGCAATATTTTCAACATATACATAGAATCTGAATAATTTAATCACCACCACCGCTACCACCCCAGTTCAAGTCACCATTCATTCCTGGCCTGGATAATGGCAAATCCTAACTGATGCTCCCTGCTGCCCTTGCCTATTTATAATTTATTCTTGAAACAGGCATAATCCTGCCTCAGAGCAATCCTGTTAAAGATTAAAAAATAAATCAGTAAAATGCCCTGGAATTAGATAGTGGTTATGGTTGCACAACTTTTTTAAATACTGAAAATCAGTGAACTATGTGCTTTAAAAGGGTAAATTTCTAATATATATGTTTGATTAAAAATATGTCATTAAGGCTGGGCATGGTGGCGCATGCCTGTAGGTGGCAGCCTAGGAAGCCACGGACAGGGCCAGGGAACATGGTTCGAGTGCCGCTGGGGGCACATAGCACATAGACTTAGTCCCCCAAAAAATAGCTGGGTGTGGTGGCGCGCGCCTGTAATCCCAGCTACTTGGGAAGCTGAGGCTGGATATTGCTTGAGTCCTGTGGTACCTCGGGCAACATGAGCCTGCGGTTCCACGAGCAAAAATAGCGAGACCTAGTCTCCAAAAAAAAAGTGTTTAAATACAACATGGTTTGGATTCTGGAATAGCAGTAAAAAGACATTAATTGAAAAAAATTATTAAAATTCAGATAAAATCTTGGTTAGTTAATAATATTGTACCAATTTTAATTTCTTAGTTTTGACAAATGTATCATGATTATGTAAGATGCTAACATTAGGGAAGCTGGATAAAAGATATATGGGAACTCCATGTATTTTCATTGCAAATTTTCTATGAATCTAAAATTATCAAAAAATAAAGTTTTAAAAAAGTAACTCAGATCACATAATTCTGCAGTTTAAAATATTCCTGTCTCATTTTGAGTAAATTTTAGGAGCTCCCATAGTGACTGCACCATTTTACATTCCCATCAACTGTGTTTAGGGCTCTAATTTTCCTATATTCTTGCCATTACTTATAACCTTTTGTTTTTTTATGATGCTCTCCTAACAGATGTAAGGTGATATTACATAGCTTGGATTTTTTATTTCCTTGATAAGAATGATAGTCAGGCCCGGCACGGTGGCTCGTGCTTGTAAGCTTCAGCCTATGAAGTGTCAGGGGCTAGGGATCGCAGTTCGAGTCCCGCCTGGCGCCCGTAGCGAGACCTAGTTCCAAAAAATAGCTGGGCGTGGTGGCATGCGCCTGTCATCCCAGCTACCTGGGAAGCTGAGGCTGGGGATTGCTTGAGTCTGTGGTACCCCGGGCAAGGAGAGCCTGCGGTTCCACGGGCAAAAATAGCAAGACCCAGTTTCCAAAAAAATAAATAAATAAAAATAAAATAAAAAAAAAAGAATGATAGTCAGCATCCTTTAATTTATTTGTTGGCCACTTGCATGTCTTCCTAGGAGAAATGTTTATAGAACTATCATATGACCCAGCAGTCTTATTTTTGGGTAGGTACCCAAAAGATTTGAAATAAGGATCAAAATAAATATCTGTAAGCCCATGTTCTTTGCAGGATTATTCACAATGGCCAAGGTACAAAAAAACAATCCAAATGTTCATTGATGAATGAGTTTTAAAAATTCCATAAAATAGATTTGACCTTAAATTAGAATTTGGTCTTAAAATTATTTTGCCTTAAATATTATTTGGCCAATTATTTGGCCTTAAAAAAGGAAATTTTGTTAAATAAAATAATCCAATAACAGAAAGATAATATTGTGTAGTTCCACTTACATGAAATATTTAAAACAAACAAGCAAACAATAAATAAATAAATAAATACACACACACACATACATACATACATACATACATACATACATACATACATACATACATACATAAATAAATAAATAAATAAATAAATAAATAAATAAATAAATAAATAAATGTAAAAATCATAGAAACACAAGACAGCCTAGTGGTGCCGAGGGTTGAGAGGAGGGGAAAACAAGGAGTTGTTTAATTGGTATAAAGGTTTGGTTATTCAAGAATAAGTCCTAGTGATCTGCTGGACAACATAGTACCTACAAATAGTTACCAATACTGTACTATATACTTAAAGTTTCATTAAGAGGGTAGCTCTCATGTAAAGCATTCTTCCTATTAAAAAAGGGGAGAGTTGGGCTACAAGGACCTTTTTAGAAGTGCTGGACAAGTCTATTATCGTGATTGTGATATTGGCTTCACAGGTGTTTGCATATGTCCCAACTTATCAAATTATATACATTAAATAAATAGTTCATATATCATTTATAGTTCAGTAAAGTTGTTTTCTTTTTTAGAGGAAAACCAAAGCCTTTGCAGAGGCCTATCATCTGGCCCTCCTATTAATTCTCTGGCCTCATTTCTGACCATCTCCCCTTAGTCCAGCTGCACTAATGTCTTACTATTACTGGAATTGGCAGACATACTTCTGCCTCAGGACTTCTACACGTGTCGTTCCTTCTGATTGGATACTCTTCCACCAAAATATCCCATACCTCCTTCAGGATTTTACTACTCAGCAGGCCCCTGCTCAGTGAGGTTTACTCAACTGCCCAGATTTAATTTGTAAATACCCTCTTCCCCTTATCCTGCTATGTTTTTCCCAGAACACTTATCATCACACAACATACCATACAGCTTATCCATTTATTACCCTTAAATCTAGGGCAAGTGGAATAAGGGATTTGTCTTTTGCTTTTACTTCTGCAAAAGGGAAGTTTGGTGTAGTCAGGACTGCCATAGCACATAGCATAAGGAACAGAGGCAGAGCTGTATGAGACAGGAGTCTAGACACCTCGCTTGAAGAACATTCTACAAAGCAAACTACACATCACCCCTATCCCTAATATCTGTACCCTCACGTAGCTCATGTTGACCTCCTTGCTTGGAATGGCTCCATTAAAACCTTCCCCTCTCTACATACACATCTGATTATGTCCCTACCACACCACCCACTTCCTACCCAGTCAATACTGAACTCTCCCTTTTAAACTTACACTGCATTCACTCCACATATACATTTCAATTCTTAATGGTTTTATAAATTGTTTTAACACCAGACTACACATGCCACGAGGGCAAGACTACCAACATGTCAGCCACTAGCCGCACTGCAGACTCAGCTCAGGACTCAGAGAAATAATTCAGCAAGATACTCATCAACTCCTAAATAATGCTTCACAGTCTAGGTCAGATCACATCCAGACCCCCAGCACCCACAAATCAACTATTGAGAGTAATAGCATTATTACTAATAAAGGCTACCAATTAGTAGTCATTCATTATGTATCAGAAACTAGGTAAAGCATTAGCTTACTTCATTCTCTCAACACTGTGTGGTTGTTAGAAAGAAGAAAGTGAAATACAGAAAGATAAAATAACTTGTACAAGGTGACAGTGGCAAAAATGAGTTTGGAGCACAGCCAAATCTGCACATGCTGCACCACTTCCTCTGTGTGCAAGTCATCATGGGGGTTGTCAGCACACTACCGCTTAGTGGAACACTGAGGTCAGTGTAGACCACAGAGCTAGATGAATGAAACACAGTCCTTACTCTGAGCTGCCAGAACCAACTCGTGGCCCTATGGCCACCTCCTCCATGGAACCTTCCCTCATGCCTTCAAGCTAAGAAGAAATACTGTCTCTCTGAACTCTTAAAATTTTCTCTACTTTTTTCATATTTAAAAAAAAAATTTTTTTTTGAGACTAGGTCTCGCTATTTTTGCCTGTGGAACTGCAGGCTCTCGTTGCCCGGGGTACCATGGACTCAAGCAATCCCCAGCCTCAACTTCCCAGGTAGCTGGGATTACAGGCGCACACCACCAGGCCCAGCTATTTTTTTGGAACTAGGTCTCGCTACGGGCCCCAGGCGGGACTCAAACCGCGATCCCTAGCCCCGGCCGCTTCATAGGCTGAAGCTTACAGGCAGAGCCACCGTGCCCGGCTTAAATTTTATTTTTAAAAATTGTTTATTTTTAAAAATAGTTTCTAGCAGAAATGAGCCACATAGAAAGAGACAGAAACCTAATGGTTTCACTACTATATGGTCAACCAAATGAAACTACACAAGGGGAGAGTGGGGACCAGCTGGAGCAGGCAGGGAGGGGAGGTGGTGGATGACCCCCAGGGACTGAAATGATGTGAAATATATATAAATAAAAAATAAATAAATAGAAAAAAATTGACTGCACAAATATATGTATATATAGATATTTTACATCATTGTCTACCCACGATTCTTCCACCATCTTGTTACCCAAGAACCATCATCTTGATGTCTTGTGCCCAACCCCCAATTATACCTCCTCCCCCTGTCTTGTTCTATGCTTCAGTTCCGCTGGCAGTTAGTTCTCTGCCTCTTTTAAAGCATGGTTTGTGTTTGTAGCATCATCAGTGTTTGTGGACATATTGTATCTCTCTTATAATAGTGCCCTTAAGAGGTAGGAAATCTGTTTCACCCATTTCTGCAGCACCTAACCCAGCCAGGCACATAATGGGTCTTTGAAAGTAGACATGCATTAGCAAATAACTTTTTTTTGGCTTATAAAAATCATCCACTTTAATCATCTGAAAAACTCTTCTTCATTTGCCAAGACCCAGCTCAAACATGTCTTCCTTTGTGAAGCCTTCAATAACTTCCTCCGGCAAAAGTAGCTAATTCCTTTCCTTGTATTCCAATAGCACTTTCTACAATGCTTTATTGTATCATTTATACTGTATTGTAATGGTTTATCTGTCCTCTTAAAACAGTGCCTGGCACATAATAGGTACATGATACAGGTTTCTTGAATGAGAGATGTGCAAATCGTTTGTAGGTTATTGTTTTTTCTCCCATATTGATGTGATTGGAGGGAAGTGGGCAGTGACCCCAAAGAGTAGAGGTCCCTTGAACAGTCAGCTGGTTAATTTACCTGCAAGTTACAAAGAACATGCCTACAAGTCTGATTTGACTTCCCCTTGTCTTTGTTGTGATTTTAAAAATCAGAGTAAACCTCCTCTGTAACTTACTGTTACAGTTTGGAAAGATGGAAGTGTCAACATCTCTCTGTAGCCATACTAGGAAACTTGCTGCCTAGAAAAACCAATTCTGAATACGGGGTATTATCCTCAGGAACTGCCTCTTGGAGCCAGAGGACATGTTCCTGTTCAGTCTCCAACCTCTTCTCTGCTGCCCATCAGTTTGGGTGGCCAGATTTCACCTTCTTGAAGGTGGTATGAGATGCACTGGAAAGTGTTAGCCATAGACCTTGCCATGGGCCCTTAGTAAAGTCCATATCTCTTTGGGATCAGTCTCCTTGTATCTAAAATGAGACACTGAGCTGCAGTGAGCTCTAAGCTCAGGGTCTTATTGGCACCTAAGGAGGTGGTTAATGAATGGTGTGAGCTGAAGACACAGCTAGACAGGACGGTACCTATTTTACGCAATTAGCAGAGGGGACTATCACTAGAGGAGAGGGAACTTGTATTAGAATTTGAAGAATAGGAAAATTTTAGATTACACCTCTTCCTTGATATTAATAGATGTTGTGGTTGTCAGGATAATGGCACCCCAAAGCTATCTATGCCTTAATCCTCATAGTTATTAAGTTATGATGATTTGTGAATACAGAAATGTAGTCACAGGAATTCAGGAATGTAGGAAACTAATACAGATATCCATTAGAGAGTTGTCCAATATCATCCTTATTTTATTTTTGATACTATTTATTTTTATTATTATTATTTTTTATATTATTCTAAAATTCTAGGGAAAGGTGAATATTTCTTGATGTTTTGGTTGCTTTCCTTAACCAGAACAAGAGAACCATGCTACTCATTTTGCCTTGCTTTTGGAGTTCAGAGGTAAATTCAATCTTTCTAGTTCCTGGAGAGCAGGGAATGTGTCATATTCATATTAATTTCTCTACCCCAATAAATAGTAAATATTTATTAATGTCAATTGTTATTGTTAATGACTTCTCAAGAGTCACCATCCGCCTTCATCTAGGAGTCTTGGTATTTTTCACACATACCAAGCCCCATTACATCTTGTTGGTTTTATATTACTGGTCTTAACATATAAGCCTTTGATAGCCATGGATTTAATACTCACTAGTTTAAATACTTATAAGTGATGCCAAAGCCATATAGTGACCTAACATTTCATTGATGCAACTGTGTGGGAATAAGACAACTGGCTAGTGAAAGAACCTAGATGACTGCCTGAACCCCCAGGGCACCCAATCTTGTCCTCAGCTCCTGGTTACAGAAGGAATCCTGTGAAATTCAGGATTCCCAGAAAGTGCCATGAGACTCCTTTCCTATTTGTCCCTGAGTTTGTGCCCTTTGGCATGAATGCTTACTTCTCTCTACCACTTTAATTATAAAAAGAGCTATTGGAGGAGGGGTCCTCCTTTGTCCCTCCAAGAGGAAAACTGTCCTGGAGACAAAGAATTCTACTACAGACCTACATGGGAGGCCTTAAGCATCAGTACGTCTGAGTCACAAAGCTTTAAGTATGGATACATGTTATATAGAGTAATTGTAGCTGGCGACCCATGGCAACCTGGGACTGGGTTTATGTACCCATCTGACTACAGAGTGAAGTATTAGCATACCCTGCTTGTCTGAAGATTTGGATCATGTGCTTCTTCCACCTTTTATATATAATAAGGTAGGAACATTACTCCCTACCCCATCTCTCTGATTACTGCATCTCTCATCTCAGTCAGTTCCAAATTCAGGTGAGGAAGAAAAGGAGTATCATTTATTGATTCCCCAAGAACTTTAATAAAGATTCCTATTTGTAGAGGGTTAATTTCATGTCAGGCACTAGATTTGTGCTTTATACAATATCCCTTTAATATCAGCTATGCAGCAAAACACATAGAATGACAGAGATATACATAAGCACCATTGTGACCAAGGGTTACAGAGGAGAGAGCTGAAGATAGTGAAAGAAGCTGGAGAACAGTGATGCTAGGAGAGGCCTAGCAGTAAAGATAGTGGTCTGTACATCCTTCAGCAGACAGAGAGATCATAAGCTCTCAATAGAAGCACAGTGGGGCCGGGCACAGTGGCTCGTGCCTGTAAGCTTCAGCCTATGAAGCGGCCGGGGCTAGGGATCGCAGTTCGAGTCCTGCCTGGGGCCCCCAGCAAGACCTAGTTCCAAAAAAAAAAAACAAAAACCAGCTGGGCGTGGTAGTGTGCGCCTGTAATCCCAGCTACCTGGGAAGCTGAGGTTGGGGATTGCTTGAGTCTGTGGTACCCTGGGCAACGAGAGCCTGCGGTTCCACAGGCAAAAATAGAGAGACCTAGTCTCAAAA
>PVHY01004742.1:0-90622 GCA_004024945.1 Uropsilus gracilis
AGCACTTGTTGTTGCCTGTTCTTTGGATGTGGGCCATTCTTACTGGTGTAAGGTGGTAGCTCATTGTGGTTTTGATTTGCATATCCCTTATTGCTAGTGATATTGAGCAATTTTTCATGTGTCTGTTGGTCATTTGTATTTCCTCTTTGGAGAAGTGTCTTTTTAGTTCACCCCATTTTTTGATTGGGCTTTTTATTTTGCTTTTGTTTAGTTGTATGAGTTCATTGTGGATCTTCGTTATTAAACTCTTATCACTATGTGGAGAGCAAAAATTTTTTCCCATTCGGTTGGGCTTCTTTTAGTTTTTTCTGTTGTTTCTTTTGCTGTACAGAAGCTTTTTAGTTTGATGTAGTCCCATCTGAATAAAATTAATTTTAAAAATACATTCTTTTAGATGCATGTTTTAATCGTAAAACGTCTGCACATGAGTGCATGTAACTGGTACAATCATATTTATCATGACTCTTAGAAGATTTTTGTTTCTCAAGTCTTTTCATTTTGCTGTCTTTCACTATCTGCAAAAAATGTAAACCCATTCTTCTGATTTTGAGGTCACAAACCTTGGAATTATTTTAAATTCTTACTTTTAAAAAAATATTATTTATTTTATTCTTTAGATCACAAGCTCTGTAAGTGGTTTTTGGGATACCTCCCCCTCCCTCCGGTGCCCCTTCCATTGTCTCAAACCCCACTCTTATTGTTTACTAGTTGTACTAAGTCCATTAGTTTCTTTCTTTCCTGTGGCAGTGTCCTTTCACTGGGTGAGGGACTGTGTTGTTGGAACCAGGTGAACCTTGCTGGTAGGTTTTCAGTCTTCAGTTTGTGTTGGGCAGCCAGCCTGTATTCATTTGTTATCTGTCCATGTTTTCTTGCTGCAGGCTGTCTTCTCCAATCCCATCTCTTCTGCTCTTCTGCTTTACCTTATGGCTGTGGTGTCAGATTTAGGGGGTCTCGCCACCAGCCAGTGTCGGTGAAGAAGTTTCTCTGTGAATACAGGTGTCTGTAAATGGCCTTTGTAGATCATCTCCTCTGCCTCAGTTTGCAGTTTTAATGTGGGGCTGATTACCCCATCTTTGGTTTTCCTCTCCTCTCTTGTAATGTGGGGAGGGAGTGTTGCTCTCCTAGAAGGCATCTCCGAAATGAGGTTCTGGGTCTTCCCATCCCCGGTAAGTGCATAGGTGCGCATTGTGACATCGTGACATCGTGTTTCTACAGTTGTTCCTCTTTCTCGCATGCACTGGTTCTCTCAGTTGTCCATCTGCTTGCTGTGTCCAGCTCAGGATTGTGGTCTGGATTTTTGCTTGATCCCTCACCCTTTCTATGATGGGGTTTGTGTTGTGCACGTTCTTGCTCCTCTTGAAGTTTAGCTGGAGTGAGAGTGAAATAGAAGGGGCTCCCCCCACCCTGCTCATGTGTGCCAGTACCTCCCTGCTGGGGGGCAGGGCCCAGATCACTGAACCTGTGCCCTTCCATGCTCCCCTTGGGCTAGGAGCAGGGGGCAACATGGCTCTGCTGATCCGGACTGCAGATGGCTGCCCTGAGCAGCAGCCATCCCCTGATGGGTGGGGCCACAATAATGCCCAACCTGTCCCCCCTCCAGGGCTCACCCAGCTTAGGGGGCTTACCCAAGAACCTTCACCCCCTTTGTTCCCCACTGGCAAGGAAGCTCAGACAGCTAGGGACCCTGGTGCGGAGGCAACCCTCAGGTCTAAATTCTTATTTCGTACTTGCTCCAGTAAATTCTCTTGACTGATAACCTTCAAAGTATATCCATAATTTCACCACCCCAATCATATTACCATCTTGACCTAAACATAGTTATTATTTATTAACTCTTGTTCACATTGTTATTAATTAGATCAACAAAACTCAGTATCTTTTGTAACTGAAATTCTGTGTCCTTGACCAATATCTCCCCATACTCCCTACCCTGTCAAACCATAGCTATTGCCTTGGTTACTATTGCACTTCTCCTTACAGATTTCTTTGCATTTACTTATGTGCTTCTACTGGATTCTAGTCTATATACTTACATATTGAACCTTTTTTAGACATACAAGTTATCTAATGTTTTTGTTCAGAATTCTCATTGGCTTTCTATCTTAAAATAACAACCAAGGTGTGGACTTTTTTTTTTTTTAATAAAATTTAAATGGTCAGGTTTATTAGGAAAAGGGAAATAAAAGAAAGCCACCTGCTTAGTCATAGGTGGGCAGGAGAGCTGCACCCAAAGCTTTTATTATGACCCACTAGGGTCCATCATGATCTGGCCCTGCTCCCTCTCTAATCATCTCCTCACTTACCTTACTCCAACCATGTTTGCCTTTTTGCTTATTCTTCAACATATGAATCTTGCTTCCATTTTGAGGTATTCATACTTACCTATAAGGCACAAAAAGTTCCTGGTCCATGATTGTAGTGGTTACATTGCTTTACAGAGAGTAAATCTGAAAGTCTGGACCCATAGAAACAATATGAATTTATAAAAACCAAATTTTTACTGTAGGAACAGATTTTTTAAAAAAATGCGGTACTGAAAATTCAAATAAGTAAGCTCTTGAGTAGTTATTCTACGCAGATTATCGATAACCCATTCTTTGTGGATATGATAGCACGTAGACCTTTGTTGCATATGTAAAAGTATTCTCAAATGACGGACTTTTAAACTTGTGTTTTCTCTTATTCCTTTATTCTGTCCAGGAGATGTACGAGTAAGGAGTCGAGCAGGATTTGAATCAGAAAGAAGAGGTTCTCATCCATATATTGATTTTCGTATTTTTCATGGTAAGTGTTGACAGATACAGTATTTCTACTACACACTGAGTAAACTTCAGATCTTAATAAAATCATGTAATTTTCTAAGAGAAGGTGAATACAAGAAAACTTATGTTTGGATTGTTTTAAAAATACTGAATCTAATAAATGACACTTTTTAGATAATAGTAAATGTTTAAGTCAATTAGAATCAGAAAGTATTAAAATATGAAAGCTAATACATTCTTTCTTCTCTTTAGAAAGAAAACAACTTTTAAAAAGTTGTCTTATTCAAAATGGCTTATCTCCTTTACTCCAGATGAATTTTTTTTGTGCAAATACATTTCATAAAGATATCTCATAGTTTAACACAATGTTTCTTTTCAATTACTTAAATATACACATGACCTCCAAAGAAATTTGGTACAATGAATATTTTGAAAACCAACATCCTTTGTGGGGTCTGACCCATAATCAGAAAGGAAAAATATATAACTTTTTAAAATGCACAAATATTAAACACTTCACACCATAATGAATGTTGTCCACCTTTGGTAATGTTGGATAATTTAGAATTAACACTCCAATTGAAAAATTAAAAAATTGTACAAAAGCTAAAGCTCGTATCTGAATAATATATCATAATGGTATTAAGGCAGAGAGATGAGCCTGATATTCCAGGATACTGTTATGCTTGGTAGTATCTGCTGAGTCTGGGAAAAGTAGCTGAGAAACTCAGCAGAGATTTTGAGTACACTTATTCTAGAAAATCTAAAACAGGTATGTATAGTCCATCTGCTTTAGGTGTTGTTCTTGTCCAGGCCCTCTGTGCTTTAGTTGAAATCCCAAAATTAAATACTTTAGAAATAAATACCAGTTTTGACAATACCAGTTTTATATTAATTCGATCAGTAACTTTAATTCTTCTAGGCACATTCCTCTTTAGAGAAAAGTGACATTACCCTAAGTCTCATATTTAAATATTTGATATATGAGAACCTTCAGGTAATTGTCAGGTCCTCCAGAGGGTACCTGTGAAATCATTTTCAAATTAACTCTAAATTTTTCATGTGCAGTATCAAGTACTGAATTCAAAAAGCATAAGGGGACAGTATAACAAAAGTGAAGAGCAGTAGCAGACAATAGAAATTTTCACAGGGAATATTAATAGAATTTTTATAAATGGACTTTAACAAAACATAATTATGTTGGTGGAAAGGAATGATAGAATTGAGAATTTCATAAAATTCAAAAATAGCATGCCTTAAATAAAAAAGCTCATTGGAGATAATTTTAACTGACGACAAGAGAAAGTTATATACCCCTCAAGGTTGCTAACTGCAAACACAGCTCGAAAATGGCCTAAGATTCATTAAGAGCTGACATTCTTGGCACACCTACATAGATGTGCAAAAGCCTTTGGGATCTCTGTGGAGGATTACTGCTTCTAATAGTAACAAATGACCCCAAAACTTACTGGCATAAAACAGCCTTTTTCATCCTCATGAATCTGAGAGTTAGGAATTTGGTTCTGGTATATCAAGTCTATTTATCTGTGCTCCAGAAAGTCTTAATCTTCAATTGGGTTAGTTCAGACAGCTAGAGATGACTGGAATATCTCCACTATGACCACATGTCTGGGTCCTTGTTTCTTCTCTACATCATTTCCTGAGGCTAGAATATTCAAAATGACTATTGTGGCTAGTCCCAGAGCAGAGAGTTTGGGGGGTTGTCCATTTCTCCTTACATAGCAGTCTCAGTGTGCTGGACTTCTACATGGAAGCTGCATCCCCTCAGGAAGCATTCTGAGGGAGAAGAAATGTGGTCACTAACAGTCTGGGTCTAGACATGTTACAACATCATGTTTTTGTATTCTATTGATAGCTATATCACAGAGGTCACCCAGAATCAGGGAAGACTAGGTCCCACTTGTCAAAGGGAGTAAGGTTGAAAAAAGAGTTACAAACTTCTCTCTTTTAATTTGGCACAAAATATATTTTAAAAAGTGATTAGGGTCCCAGAGATAAGTGAGTTAAGGGAGAATATAGCAAAAGAAATGCTCTCTGAAAAGATAATGACTGCACAAATCTCTAAAGCTTGATAAAGACATTAAGGTACAGATTCAAGCATGATAACATTGAAAGACAACCACATTTAGATGTAGCACATAAAAATGTGAAAATCATACTCAAAGACAAACATTTAAAGTAGTGAGAGAAAAAGACAGTTATTATCTTCAAATGAATAATCATAAGATTGACAGAAAAAGGTTTTCATTTTTCAAGAGAAAAAAAAGGTGGAAGACAAAGGAAAGATATCTTTGAAGTGATGGAGAAAAACAACCACCCAACTAAAATTTCTTGTACAAATTCTCCTAGGAAGTAGGAGAAAAGGAACACACCTTTCACCACTTACTATGTAATGCGACACAATCTTTATACTAAAATCTGGCCAAACAGAAAATTACAGCTAACGTCATTTGTTAATTTACATAAAACAACCAGAATAGTATACAGGTTTACCCAATTATCAAAAAGTAGAAGAATCATATTTGGGTGTGGTTTGTGTGTATTTCTAGTATCACCAGTGAATAGGGTACCAACTTTGAGTGTTTCCAGACCCAAGAAATAATCTACCAGATTTTACCAAATACAAATCACCTACTTCGGGGTAATGGAATGAGGGGAGAAGCTTATATTATCAAATTAAGTCTGCAATTCACAGGAAAATTAATATATTTTGACACAGTTTGTATCTTTCAAGAAATATAAAATTGGTTTGACATTCAAAAAAGCAATCATTGTGTTTCACCACATTAATAAAGGAGGAAACCTATGATAGACCGGTATTTACCAACAGATTTGATAAAATTCAACATTTATTTTTTGTGAAAATTCTGAGCAATATAGGAATAGAGAAAAACATATTTCTGAAGGTTTTCAGTAGAACCTACAGCAAACATTTAGTGATAACAGTTTTTAAGTTTTTTAAGAAAGAATTATTTATCACCTTTCAAATAATTGTATTGTCGTCTTTCAGATATTTTTTGAGGTCCTAGTGAATACAGTAATTCAAGAATATAAATTAAAGGATATAATAATTGGAAAAGAAGTATAAAGTGTCATGATTTTAGATTACATGTTCATGTATTAAATTACTAAATTTGAGGTCAATAATATTTTCTAGACTCAAAGCCTATAGGTAGTATATTTCCATAAAGTAGCATTGACAAAAATAGAAATAATATATGATTTAAATTTATATCAACCAGAGGTCAGGTATGATATGTAGGGATAAATCTAACAAAAATGTCTAAGACTTTACATAGAAAATGTTACCAATCTTGACTCCTGCTAACACAATACATTAAAAAAGAATCTAATTTTGGTGTATCTGTATGCCAAATTATGCTGATAAGTTGGCTAACATGAGAAATAAGAGTTGATTTAATAATATAGAGCTGCTAGGAGGAGAAGCATGATGATTAGAGTGACCATGGACTGAGTCTGATGATGTTCCTTGCTGGTGATATCAGTGGCAGAGCCAGAGGCAAGTGAACAGGTCTGGCCTCTGCAAAGGTCTGTGGAAGTTTGGAAGTCATATAGATGTCTACAACATTCCACTGCATCCCATGGAATTCATCCACTCAATGCTTCTGTCCAGAGGCTGGAAGCAACATGAATCCTTCTTCAAAGGTGATCCTATGAATCTTCCTCCTTTCTTTGGAGGGTCCATCTTTGAAGGTAGTCCAATGAACCCCTCTTCTTTCTTTGGAGGAGGCCAGGAATAGGATGATTCAGGATGGTACTTGCTCTGCCTTACATCTTCAGGGTTGGGTCCCCTACTCTGTAAGCCTGGTTGTACCATTTTCAACCCTATGCGTGTGATTGGACCATTTAGCAGTAGTCTGCTCCTTTTCCGTAACAAATTCCAATCTGAATTTGTTAACTCAAATTCTCTAATTGAGTAATATCCAAAGAGCTTGAACTTGATTGGTCCATTTAGCTCAAACCTGATTGGTCTATTTAAGATTATTGAGCCAGCTATTAAAGTGTTAAAGCCCACTCCTGCTCAGATCATCCTGTACCCAGGTCTGGGCAGGTTCATAGGCCTGTGGGCTCTAGGGAGCTGTTCTGGTAGCTGGCCTTGGTGGGGCCCAGGGGTCTGAGGGATGGGGTTGAACACCGGCAGGTTGCAGGTTGAAGCTATCCACTCTCAGCCCCAACAAAACTGCCTTGCCCTGTAGTCTCTGGATGCCACAGTGAACCTGTTACACTGTGACTTCCAGTGCTTTTTCAGATCTCATATGTAAGGCTTTTTGGCCAAACTTTACAGTTTCAAATTGTTGGTTCATTCTCTCAGTTTACTGTGACTGAGCCAGGAAAAAAGGCATATGCATATTTCTAAAGAAACTATGATTTCATGAAAACTTTTGAAGTGAAGACTGATAGCTTTTAGAGCATGAAGTGACCCTGAAAATGATTCATTTGGCTTGAATTCTTTAGAAATTCATCAACGACTCGTGTTCCTGAGCTATGAAACAAGAATATTTAGGCTGAGGAATAGTTTCTGTTCGTAAATATGGTGGGAAAAAATCATGCAAAGTATATAATCTTTATGTATAGGAACTAAGACATTTGGTTGCAGAAGAAGCAAAAATTAATACAGTATCTAGGGGAAAGTTGCATATTTAGAAATTAAATATTATACATTTATATAATTAATAAAACATTGTTTTTGTTATTTTTACCTTAAATACTAGTATCTTAAAATTATTAGTTTTTTTCCCACATGCGCACCTGGAAAATCTGTGTTCTTTTGAAAGATTCTCTCATGCTTATGAATAGAAGCTGCCACATTGACAGTTACTTTTTTTTTTCATGGGATTCACCAAAATTTATTGACTTTACCCAGACTGAAAGATTTGTTTTCTCTGCCACTGTTGACAAGATGTAATACAAGAGAGATATTGACAATTTTTTCATGTCTACACAATGTGGGTTTTTCCATTTTCTTTTACTCTTGGCACATGTAAATGTGTTTTGCCATTATCTTGAGCTTTTTATTTAACACTATCCCACAAGGCTAGCATTGGGTCCTTTTAAAGATATTTACAGTTTAGCCTAAAACCTCTCAAATTTTTAGACCTTTAATCTTCATCTTTTTATTTCTGGTGTGTCTGGTGTCTTTGCTTTATAGTAGACATCATGTATATCATTGTTGCATCAAACTCATTAGTCAAATTGACTAAAATTGTCTATTTTTACCAGTGTGATTTTGTAGACTCCTACTTATATTAACTGTTAACATTTGTATTGACTGCTAACCATGTTCAGGCTGATTCTGCCCTTGAGTGAAATGTCTCGTGTCTTTCTTACAGTTATTCACTATGAAAACATAAACTATTGATAAATTTTCCACTTGTTTCTCATGTGTATTTGATTTTAGATTGTTTCCTACCTGCCACACAGGGTTGTATTAGACATGAACATTTGTTTCATACTTAGTTATGTGATCAGAAAAACATCTTTGTGTGTATTTGGAGCTTCAAAGCATATGTCATACTGACTTCATTGTCTTAATGTCTGTTTTTAGTGTACAGTAACTCATACACAAGAGTAGACTCTTAGGAAGCTTTTATTGTGCTCTTTCACTTTTAGCATAAAATTATTTGCTAGGAATTTCCCTAAGTCATGATTTTTTTCTTTTGTTTTCTTTTTAGTGTTTTTCTTAACTTTCATATTATATTGTTTTGTTAACACTTTTCTATATACGTATTTTTTCCAGTTGCTGGTTGATCTGACTATCCATTAAGTGACCAGCCATCATTTCTAATTTAGTGTTTTGTTCAGGCTTCAACAAGCCAGCCTATTGCAGACTAAGGCCATGATTTGTCTAGAGTTTCTATTAAGTTTTAGTTTATCATCTTTGTCTTTAATACTTGGTTGTTTGAAACATTTCTGTAATAGTTCATGGGCATATCACATGGAACCATTTTCATTTCTTTTTTTCCCCTTTTCCTTTTCATCATGAATATTCTTACTCATTCCTATGACAGTCCCCTTACAAAGCAGTACTTTTAGAGATAATTACTGCTATATTGAATCAAAGTAAGTAACAGCATTCTGTTCCCAGTGTATATTTTTGAAAACTAGTTCCCAGGTGTTTGTAACATGCCTGCCTTTTAACTACTGTTTTTTTCCTTTCTCCCAGTTTGAAAGAATATATTGTAGATATCTTCTCTACCTACATAGTATGATTTAGGGAACGGATATGGGTTGACCTTACTCTTAATACAATTTAGTGGTGGTTTTATTTCACTTGTCCTTTGGAGAATTGAATAAATTGGTGATTTAACTTTGAGCTTTATTTTTTATGTTGTACATTAAAGACTTTATACTTTCCCTTCTTAAGTAATAAGGCATTTTCTTCTAAAATTAACATTAGATCTAATATTAGGTTGAATATCTCACTATTATTTGTAATAAAAGCATGAACTCTTTAAAGTGATGAGAGTATATTTTGAGATCTTTTGTGCGTTCTGTAATACATAAATATGCATTCATCTTCAGAATGAAGGTTATGCTACTAAAGAATAAATCTGACTTTTTAAAAACATGCCATCTTATGGGTACAAAAGGACACCTGTACCCGGCTGTTTACTGCAGCACAATTTATAATTGCAAGGTCATGGAAACAACCTAGATGCCCCAAAACAGAAGACTGGATGAAAAAAATGTGGTATATATACATGATGGAATATTACTCATCAATTAAAAATGACAAATTGGACGACTTCATAACAACATGGATGCATTTAAAGAAATCATATTAGCAGAAACAAGCATAAAGAAAAAGGCAGAAACCAAATGGTTTCACTAATGTATGGGATATAGTGAAAAAAAAAAAAGAAAGAAAGAAAATAAATAAATAAAAGCCTTGAGGAAAGTCAAAACAAGCTAAGCACTAAAATGAAACGCACAACTATGAACAGGAGGGAAAAGGGGGGGAAGGGAGGAGGGGGGGCAAACCCTTGAGATTACAAAGTTGTGAAATTTATATATAAATTTAAAAAATATATTAAAAAAAAGAAAGAAAAAAAACTACCAACTTAAAAAAAACCATGCCATCTTAATTCATGTGTTTAAAAATATTTGATATCTACAATAAATAGCTGTTGTCATTTATGAGATGATTCTTTACCCCAAGAGACATGTATTCATTATTATCTCATTTAATTTTTATAATGGTCTTATGAGGCTGATTTTTACAGATGAAAAAACTGAGGATGAGAGGTCTTATTTAACTTTCCTGAGTCATAAAACCTAGTAAAAGTCACAGAGCTGAGATTCAGACTCAGGTGTGTAACTCCAAACCACGTGTTTTTATCTGCTGCTCTCTATACTGCCCCTGCATATCAGCAAATGCTACTCTCTTGATGACTATTGTTATAAGCACTTAACTGTGTTTTCTCTTTTTCCCTGTGCATGTTAAACATAAAGATTATTTTAATAAAACTTTTTATAGTTGTCAGTAAATGTAATTATTCAGTGTTAACAATAGACTTTCAGATGACACTCTTGTTCTTTTTGAGGGAATGTTAAGTAAAGGGAGAGGTTAATATACAGAATGTCTTCAGATGCTTTTTCAGTCATCATTCAGCCCCACCTGACTATCGACTAGAGTTTAAAAACTTACAGCCATAAATTAAAAAACAAAAACAAAAACAAAAAACAGTCTCCGAGGATAACTCCTTATTAATGTGACTACATGGTTTTTACTTGGTTAAGATAGCAGCTGTAGTGGTTGCAGGGCTCCCTCTTGTGGATCATTAAAGCAGATTGTCAAGTCTCAAGATCCAAGGGCTTTTCAGTTACGAACCTTGTCTAAGTATTAATGACATTTTTTATGCCACTTGGATGATAGTGTGTATTGAGTCTCCAGCCCTTTTTAATTTACTTCCTATGTTTTTATTAATTTTTCTAATATTATAGAAAAACATGGTTTCTAATAGTTTCTACTATCCTACATTTTATTTCTTGGTTCAGAGAAGCTGGATGGTTTAAAATAATTCCTCTGATTGTAAACTACTGCAGTCATGTAATTTTGGGGAGGCCTGATTAGTATGTTCATGGTCACATTGTGATGTCATGTGATATTTTAGAAACATGAGCAAAGCCAACAGTTCTTTAATAGTAACTTGATTAATTTACTGCTCCCTGTTGGCTTTTAAGCTGGAGTGGAATGTTGGTAACCATGTAAACTAGAACAAATGTAGCTCTCTAAATAGACCTACCTGGGTGGAAGTTGGGCTTTGGTAAAGGCAATTTTGACCTATTGGTTATTATGCTGTGAAATAAATGATGGTATGTTATGTCACAGAGTAAGTTCATAATAATATTAGTGATAGGGTAATATTTTATGTAATGCAATCAATATAAACTTTTTAGCTATTGTATAAGTGAAAGTACTAGTTAAGTTCTCATGGTTTACTCTTCCCAATTCCACATCTACTTTTATATATTCCTAAATATACTAATTATTTACATTGTAATATTTTCTTTATAATGATTTCTTCTTGCTGGTTTCAGTTTAATAGTTTTACTTCTAATTACAATAAGGGATATAGTGTTTACATGTGGGAACTGAGGGAGAAAGAGAAAGAAGTACGCCTGAAGAAACTAAAATTGCCATTTTAAAATGATCTCATGCTTTATCCTTGATCTACTGATCACTTCTCTTGTTGGAAATTTTCTAGGACAGTTCAAAAACCTCTCTACTTTCTACTAGAAAACATTTTGCATTTTGACAGTGTGTTTTAGAAGCAATTAAAACGTGCCTATATGTGCATTGTACCTCTGAGCATTTATTCCAAGGATTTAGTATAATAATATTTCTACAGAAGTGTCTGTAGGTAAAACAAAATTTAGAAACATCCTAATAGCAAAAATAAATACAATTTAATACTTTGGAATAATTGACTAGTAGAATGATGATGCATATTAATGTGTTTATTGACTTTAAAAGATGTTCATGAATTTTTTTATTTAAAAATCTATACTGAACTATCTTGGATTTAAAAAAAGCTAAGTGTACTCAGGTGATTAGAAATTAATTCACAGAAAAATACCAGTTTTTCAGGGGTTAAAAGTAGTTATTTCCAAACAGATAAGCTTTTCTGTGCAATTTTCTTCCCATTCTCAGAAGAGCAGAAGAGAAAACACAGCAAAAAAAGGACAGAAAAAAGCACATTAAGAGAAAAGGGCAGATGTTGCTCAAAATCATGTGGTAGGAAGCTCTATGAATTGATCTCTCCACCAAAACAAACACTGAAGTTGAAAATAAGAGACCAGAATCAATTATTTCATCTCCTTGGGCCCTGGTTGGACTCATAAAATCTAGGGGAGTGTTTGGTGAAGAGAGAAGCTGTTGCCCTTTAGCATCAGGACAC
Source organism: Uropsilus gracilis (assembly GCA_004024945.1). Classification (NCBI taxonomy): domain Eukaryota; kingdom Metazoa; phylum Chordata; class Mammalia; order Eulipotyphla; family Talpidae; genus Uropsilus; species Uropsilus gracilis. Next base: position 12,206 of record PVHY01004742.1, read on the forward strand.
TCTACACAAAACAGTGACCATACTCTAGTTCCTTAGCCCTTCAGCATGTGGAAACAGCAGTCCTTTCTAAAGTGACTGGGTAAAGCCAGGGTGAGAGCCGTGGGTACCTTGTCCTCCAAACATGTGGAATAATATGTAAACCAGTGTATTAGTTTCCTGAAGGATAAACACAGACGTTTATTTTGGTTTCAGCTCTAGAGGTTTCATCCAGAAACATCTGTCAGACACAAGTAGATGGTACCTTTCCCAGTGCTCCCCCACCCCTTTTTGGCATTAGACATTTAAAGATCTCTGTGTCAGGTCACTGACTACAGAGTTAATGGAACAGGAATTGTAAGTGACCATTAAACACAGAGTAAATAATGACATAGACATATAAACACACATACATATGTGTTTTTCAGAGTAACTCCACTGTAATACTCAGAACATTCCATTCTCAATGAAAAAGTATGCAAATGTATATGATAAAGAATTTCACTGAAACCATCCCTGATGAATCCCATATATTGAAATTACTAGTGAAAGATGTTAAACCAGTTGTTAAAGATGCTCAATGAGTGAATGTAAACCATGGACAAAGGACTTAAAGAAATTAGGAAAATGTACAAAACCCAAGTTCAGTTTCTAAAAAGTAGGTAGAAATTATAAGGAAATTAAATATATTCTGGATTTTTTAAGTGAAAATGAAAATTTTTCTTAGAGAATCAGCAGCAGATTTAAGTGGGCAGCTGAAAGGATGAATCAACTTGAGGATATAACCATTGACATTATCTAATCTGAGGAGCCAAAAGTAAAAAAGTCTGAAAAAGAAACCTAATAACCCAATAAATGAATCATCCAGGCATGGAAAAGGACAGAAAATATATTTCAGGAAATAATCATTGAAAATTGGACAAACCTGATGAAAACATGAATATACACATCCAAGGAGTTCAGTGAACTCCAAGCAGGTTAAACTCAAAGAATTTCACACTGAGATATAGTATAGTCAAATTGTTGAAACCCAAAAATAAAGGGAGAATTTTGAAAGTGACAGGAGAACAGCTTGTGATCACAGAACAAAGAATCGTCAGTAAAAATTAATTTTTAGTTAAATTAGTAAATTTTTAGTTAAATTAGTAAAATTAATTTTAGCTCGGTTTTTGTTAGAAATCTTGATGAGCAGAAAGGTGAAGTTGGGCATATCCTGTCAATCAATAATTCTGTGTGTAACAAAATAATCCTTGAGAAATGAGAAAGAAAACTGTTATCTGTTATTGGTAGGCTTGAGCTATGGAAGTACGAAAGGGAATTCTTCAGACTAAAATGAAAGGAACAGTAATTTGAAGCCCTGAGAGAAAAGAACACTGGTAAAGGTGACTACATAGGTAAATAGAAGGAACAGTATTTATGTACTTTTGATTTCCAACTACCTATATATGATTCAGAAGGCAAATGCATTAAGCATTAATTCTAAATCTGTATTAATGGAAACAATATATAATCAATCTATGATATCAATATAAACAGAAAAAGACGGAGCTTATAGAGGCAGGATATTTGTCAACTATTATCACTAAATTGGTATTAGTCAAATAAGTGTTATAAATTTAGTATGATAATTATAATCCCCAAGGTAGCTGCTATCAAAACAAATAAAATATTTACAGAAAAGGAGAGAATAAGGAGCTAAAATTGTATATTGCCAAAAATCAACTAAGTGCAAAAATACTTGAATTAAGAAACCAAAAACACTTAGAATATATCAAAATAAATAGCTAAATGGCAGAACTAAGTCCTTTATCAGTAATCACACTGAATGTAATTGAATTAAATTCCTCTGCTTAAAGGCATATTGGGTTTTAAAAAAAGCTGTATCAAAAAGAGTCCCTCCTTTAATAATGACACAAATAGGTTGAAAGTAAAAGAATGGGAATGATATTACTTGAAATTAGTAACCAAATAGAGAACTGAGCTGGCTATTTTACTACCAGAGTAAATTTTAAGTCAAAAAAGGACATTTTACATTAAGAGGTTTAATCCAGTAAGCAGATATAAATTATATACATCACCCACCTAACCTCAAAATATATGAAACACAAATTGACAGAATTAAAGGAGGAAACAAATTAGAATAGAGATTTTAATATCCAATTTCAACAATGAACAGCCAGACATAAGATCAGTGAGGAAATAGAGGGGTTGAACAACATAATAATCCAGTTAGACCTGTCAGGAAGCTATATGAAACATTCCACCCAACAGCAAAGCATGTTCTTCTCAAATGCACATGGAATGTTCTCCAGAATAGACCATATGTTAAAAGCCACAAAGGAAAATGTAAGTAAAAAAATTTTTTTTAAGTGGGTAAGGGTGAACCAGGAAACAAAAGAGAAGGAAGCACAATGGTGGTGGACTATGGGAGATTTCTTGGTGGATATCCTCTAGTGGGGTGATACCTGATGGAAAGAGTCCTAATGTTCCTACAATTAAAAAGTAAACTAATAGGCGAAAAAATTTAAACTTTTGTTATGTTCACATGATTGTTATCTTACTAAATGCATAGCAATTGTGAGTGTGCTTTCATAAAACTGTGAAGTACCTTTTAACTGCAGGGATAGTGGTGCTAATATTGTATCAACTAATTCCCATCTGCCTCCCATGTTTTCATGCCATTCTATTCCATCCCTTCTGGGTCTACTCTTTACTAAAAAGACTGGAGGAGTCAAGTAGTTACATTCCTGTGCATTATTTTTTTTCTTCTGTTTCTTTTATAAATACTTTCATCTAAGGAAGGACAGTCTTAATAATAGTGTACATGGATTTTTATCATGAGAGGTAAATACTGTAAGTATGCAATTTTAAAAGCTTATGAGTAATACTGTGCATATAGGCTTTGTAAACAGACCTGTGTTTTAAACTCCAATTGTCACCCTATATTAACTGTATGACCTTGGGCAAATTAACTTTTGTAGATTCAGTGTTTTCTGTATAAAATAGAGGATAGTATTTATCTTTTGAGATTGTTGAATGCTGAGACAATTTATCCAAAGCACTTGGGACTTGGATTACACAGAATTTAGTCTACCTTCATTTCCTCGACATTCTAACTAGTTAAAATTAATCTCTTGATTTGAATAGTGTGTCCTTTTGGTTTCAGTCCTTTTAAAGTAATATATAGTAATAAAAATCAGATATTTTACCCATAATTGTGCTAGGTATTGTCTATTTTAGACTCACTAGAGTGGAAAATGAAGGCAGTAAACCACACACTGGTGTGCATTATTTTATTTCTGGCTTATGAGTGTTGAGGGAAACCTGAAAACTCCTCAGATATTTCAGAAAGAGAATGCATCTATTCAACATATTTTGCATCTATTCCCCTGGTACTACTACTGTCTTTGGAATACAGAGATGAAAAATATATTTTCTTACTATATTGGAGGTCATTGAATGTTAAGACACCTAAATAAGTAGTTATGATATCATATCAGAAGTAGTCTGGTAACTATCTCCATAGGGAGCTTTGGCAGACCAGAGGCGGTGGGAGCTTTGGCAGACCAGCAGTGTGCTTCCCTCAAGGGGAAGATTCCTAGGAACAATGATAGCTAAATCAAGTCTAGAGAGAGCCAGAACCTGAACATGAAGCCTTTTTTTCCAGCTAAAGAGATGGATTTCATTTTAAGGTAATGAACATCCAAGTAACTTTTACTCAGCAGTATGAATATATTTGGAAAATTAGGATCATTACCTAGAACAAGCAGTAGCATCAACATCAATTTTAACACCATCTAGATTGCAGCCTTTTATTTAATGACTACTATATATCTGAATCATGTGTTTAGATATTTATTGTAGTTATTTTACAAATAAGGAAACATAGGGTAATAAAAGTAAATGGAGGAGTGAGTTAATGACTAGACACTCAACAGATTATATTTGATTACCAGCCATTCTGTCTGGTGATTATGTTAGTGTAAATTAAAGTGAGAGATAAGAGTTTTCTGTACAACTTTATACAATTTTTTATCCCTAGCCTTAAGAACTCTTGCAGGATATAAACTACTTGTTCTCTATTCCATCTCCCTTTTCTCTAAATAAAGTTATCGTAGGGAAATATTTTAAACACTTCCTCATTAGAATGTTTGTAGTTATTAAACTCTCATAAGTAAGTTGGGACTTGGCATCTTATTATGAAAAGTAGTTTGAAGCAAAATTTTATCAATCTTCTCCATAATATTTATATGGTATCTTGAAGCTATAAAATTAAAAGGTGGTCATTTTTGGCAGTTAAAGCAGATTATTTAAACTAGCCATATTCCTTACTAGCTTTTCTAAATACTATCGAAGTTGACATTCACCTCTTCATACTTAGCTCTTAGTTTAAAATAGAAATTCTTTTCTCCTTGAAATGTGGTGTAGTGATTAGTTACAATGAAAAACTATATATATGTTTGTGTGTGTATGTATGTGTGTGTGTGCACAGTTTTGTCTTGCTATACTCACTTGTTATTACTCCTTTTCTTTCAGCTCAATCTGAAATTGAAGTTTCTGTATCTGCAAGGAATATCAGAAGATTACTAAGTTTCCAGCGTTACCTTAGATCTTCAAGATTTTTTCGTGGTACTACTGTTTCAAATTCTCTCAACATTTTAGATGATGATTATAATGGACAAGCCAAGGTGTGTATATTTTTTTCAGGATAATGGTGGTTTTTTTCCACATGTTTAATAAGCCTTCTTCCCTTATATCATACTAATTTATAGAACCTTTTTTTTTCTTGTATGTGAAAACCAGTTGAGCCCATTTTCATCTTATTTTCTCTTTAGTATTCATTTTATAAGTAGATATTATGGAGTAAGAGATATTTCTGAAGTAACTAAAATAATAAAATATTTTCATGTTATAACATTAAGTAACAAGCTGAATAACAACATTAAGTAACAACAGAATATTTAGCCATATGATCACACTTATCTTAACCCCCAGAAGAACATTGTGGGTTATTGGATCTAATTTCTGTATCATATAAATTAGAAAACTGATCTAAAAAGCATAAAGGATTTGAATCAGTTCCTCCAGCAGGTAGGGAACTAGTTCCTTGACTTTCAGATGTTTTTGGTCTCTTGCTATCAATGAGATATTTGAAGAATTTTGATACTTTTTAATTGAACCTGGTAGCATGAATATTATTTTCTTTGTATAGTTTAAAAGCAAAGTCTTGTGAAGGTGCAGATTACATAAGTTTGTATTTATTTTCCAAATGAGGATCTTGAGGTCTTAATATGTTGTAAATTATTTTTTTTAATTATTTCTAGTAAAGTCACTAGGTATTTATTACAGGTATTTAATTTTAATTTAATGGGAATTTAATTTAAATACTTTGGGATACTATTTTAAAAATTGAGTAATTATTTAAATGTAGTATAGTATAGCTGTCAAAGTTTAGGTTCCAGAATCAGTCTGCCTGCTATTTCTTTGTCTATAAAATGAAGACTGAAACAGCGCTTTCTTGATATTTTTTGTGTAAATAGTAAAAGTGAGTGAACATACTTTCAACTGTAACTGGAGTATAGAAATTGTTGGCAATTACAACTAATTTTTCCTAGATTCTTAAAATTTAGTTTCTTATGCCATGCAGTGCATGAACCATGTTCAGTGATGTTAAATTATAAATCTTGAAAGTTCACGAGAGTATAGAAATGAACACTAACCTTACCTATATAATCATTATCAGTGAAAAACAAAATATTTTTTTCTATAATTGGAGTTTTCCCTGTGGACATTTTTTTGGCCCAGTTGGAAAGGTCATGATTAAAAGTGGAATCATACTAGCATTCTTAGCTCATCTACTTTCCATTTTCATCAAATCTATGCGCTAGATATAAAACACAGAGAATGTTATCGAAATTAAATTACAGTAGGAATGTTTGATTTTCATTTCAGTGTATGCTGGAAAAGGTTGGAAATTGGAATTTTGATATCTTTCTATTTGATAGACTAACAAATGGTAAGTGAAGAATTTGACTTAAGTTAATATGTTCTCTAGATTGCTGCACTCATGATACAGCTGTTGGTGGGGTGTGCTTTCATTTACTTCTGAACCCTCTACTGGCAGAGGGAGCATAATTTTATCCCATTAGTGATGGATCTACAGGTATAGAAAATCATCACCATTTGGTAATCCCAAATTATTGTCACTTAGTAATAACCTGAGGTGGAAGTTATTATCTCATGTGCAACTGATTTTCCTTTTTTTTTTCTTTTTTTTTTGCATGGTGGACATTATAATGATATTCTCTGATATTGTACTCTAGTTCTGATACCAGCAGCATGTGTTAATTAATGACCTTTTCAGATAACCTTTAATCTAGTATTGTAGATCTGAAGCTCTATTCTCTTAGTACACTTGAGAAATATGCCCCATTTTGAGAAATAGGTTACATTATTATCAACTGCAGTGGTTCCCTCTGGCACTGCTTCTCTGAGGTGAGATGTGGGAACACTTACAGTTTCTTCAGGAGGACTTGCTACAGTTTAAACAGAGTAGAAGTGCCTTGAAAACAATGTCAAAGGTAGTTCTGATCTATTTAACCCCTCCCAAGTTTTGTTTGTGGGTAGGGTGTTTGCTTCCTTATTCTCTTTTGGGACTGAAATATGTTCACTGTTAACAAGAACAGGGGATCTTGGGAATCCCCTTGGGGGTCATTTTTATTTAGATATTTTTTAACAAAATTCTTGGTGGTATATGTGGTTCAACTAGAGTTTGCCCCTTTTCTGTACATATGTTTATATTAATGTAGCAGATTGAAATAATGTACACTGGAAGTGGTTTTTGACTATTCAGAATAATTAAATAAATATGCTCTATTTTGATATACTTTTTCCCCTTATACGTTGGAATAAGTCTCCTTTTATAAGGACGCAAAATATGTAAAACAGACAAGCCAAACAAATAAAACCTTATTTATCTTGCAAATCTATGTTGATCTAGCTGTGTAATATCAGTACATTCTTTCTCCTAAGCAGGATGGTCATGCATAGCGAAAATACTTTTATAACCTTCTTCTGTCTCTTCATTGTTGACAGAAAATAAATTAGACAAATTCTAAGCAAACTGTAAAAGTAGTGAAGTTTTTCTCTCCCACCTATTTCCCTACCTTTTTGTCTTTCCTTTTTCTATTTGTATTCTACCTTCTCCTTTGCTGTTGTTAATTAAGTGTTCTAATGGCTAAGTCCCTTTGGCCTGTTCACACAAAAACACTCTACTTTCTTTTATATAGTTGCCCTTCTCTTCAGCCATCTCCATTTTTTGAAAATACAGTGAAATATCAAGTGGCTTACTTACCGGTCTAAGGAACACCTTATTCCTAACTCAACAATAACATTAGTCATTGTCTCAACATATATATAAAACAGTGCCACCTAGAACACCTTCAAGGTTTGACCACATATAAACTCTGACAACCTACTATTAGTTTGCTGGGACATTGGCCACTTATTGACATTGGTCACACATTGACTTTGTTCTCCTTTATTTATTTTTATTTTTTAATACAAATCCTTCCAGTCAGGGGGCTTGGTGATGAGAGGGGAGTGGGGTTGATAGTGTATAGGACTGGCGGAAGTAATAACTACCCATCCAGCACTTCTTAATCCAGAACTCTGCTTTCCCTTTGATCATATCACTCCTTGACCTGAATTTGTGGAGGCTATTCCCATTTCTTATTTATTCTTCACCAAAGCATCACTTGTTTTGAAATGTTTCAGTGACATGTTCTTATTCACTGGTATTAAAATAGTCAATTGGTAATGGTAACAAAGTTTTTCAATATGGGGATAGTACATTATAATTAATCCTTGTCGCATTCCATTAAAGTTCTTGGTGTAGGAAATCACATGTATTTCTTACCTAAATTTCAGAAAAGAATATTTTGCTACTAGACTTTAGCTTTCCTAAAATGATATAGACCCTAAAAATGGTAATTTGTTTCATTAGGGTTTAGAAAATGAATTTAAGAGAATATGTTAATAACTTAAATAGCAGAATGAATGTACATATGAAATATATATGTCCTAAGAATATAACATATTCTTATTATGCCCTAAGAAAAGTCAGTTGTTACAGTAATAGTAAGAGGAAGATCGCTTTCTTCTCTACAAATGGGTCCAGAACAGATGGGCTCATGTTCATATCGTTTTTTTGGTTTGGTTTTTTTTTTTTTTTGAGAATCTCTCTTGACTTGGACTGCCATATCCTTTCCAACATTGCTCTTGGAAATATTCTCTCAGTCAATTTACTTTTACCCCATAGGCTTCTTTTGACAATTGTTTAGGCAGTTTCGGATAGTGCATTAGCCTTTTATTAAATTTCATAAATATTATAATTATAAATTCTTCAGTGTGAAGCTAGATAGGTTTTCCATAAATTTTAAGTGAGAGTCAGTAATTACTTGAGAGAAAACTGGAATCATATTATCATTGTTTTAACACTAGCAGGGATTTAGGAATACATAACCCTTTAAAACTTAGTCTTTAATTGTTGAAACAATATGCAAATGGGTGTATAATAGAAGGCCTTAAAAGTGGAGAATTGTGCCTTGGAAAAGAAAACTAAACATTATAAGTAGTCTTTCCAAATTTTATTTCTGTATTTGTTGTGACTCTAGTTGTCTATGACAGAGGAATAGAAGCTGAAGGGATAATCCATTTGAATATGGCAACTTATTCAGAAACTTGGCTGTATAGGGGAATCAAGAGGGTGGTAACTGGAGGCCAACAGAGTCCAGAAATTCCTGGTTGTCAAGTTTAAGAGAATTTAGAGCTTGTCCGATGCTCATGTTAATTCAGACAATGTAGGAAAAGAAGGGAAAACTGTTTTGACCAGGGTGTGATTGTAGGCATTGGTAGATATATCTGATGGGCCGTGAAGGGGTAAAGGAGATGACTTTAAAAAACAAAAACAGGATTTGTAATTTTTCTGTGATGTATGAGATGACTGAATGTGAGGGGATGAATGGGAAATGCCTGTGTTGAAATTTTGAGTAGAGAAGTTTGAACAGGCATTTTTTAAGTGAAAGAACCACTTACTAGAACAACATAAGGTAGCTGGGTAGTGTTGACCATGCATTATAGTGTTAGAACTCTATCCATTGTTCTAGTTCTACCTTGTGTTTCCCTCAACCCCCACCCAGCCAGCAACTCTCAGATTTTTTGCTACAAGTGGTCGAACTCAGAGATTTGTTCTTGAAGAAGTCATAGATCCCCTCTCTTAGCCCTGCATGTTTTAAAATAAATATAACCTCCACACAAAGTCTGGCAGGATGGTGGCAGAATAAAGACATAAGGCTCGCCTGCTCCATATTTACACAGTTACTGATTGCAGCAGAACAAAGCCAATAAATATTAACAGAAAATTGCAGTACCTATCCAGAGCAGTGGTCCAGCAGAGAGGGGTAGGAAGAATGGTAACTGAACTGTGCTGGCAGTAATTGTAAGCTTCCTCCTCCTTACAGGAGGAGAGATAGCTGCTGCATAGAGAGTGCCCTGTGTTGTTGTCCCAAGAGGAACAGTGTTGGGGACCTGGCACTGGATAAGTGGGTGCAGAGTTGGTAACCTGGAGAGCTGCAGGAATGGGAGTGCTGAGTAGCAGTTACTGATCTGAGGCCAATATATTGACCAGCTGGTGCCCAAATGGTGGGGAGAACCAGGTCAGATAACCTGTGTCATCTTATAGTCGAGGCAGCTACTTGGAACTACAGGTTGGGTATAATGAACATACCTGATAAAACTAAGACAACACATTGAACACTTTCATTAAATGAATTTAAGCCCCTGTTAACAACAGGAACAAAAATTCCAGTGTAAGACTCCATACTGAAAAAGAAAAAAAGATCAACTACTAGTTTAGAACTGTCTCAGCTACAGTCAGTACCCAGTACTATATCCAGTGCTCAAACATATATGGATAGAAGCTGATATAAGACTATGTAAAACACAGATCAGGTAGCTGGCCTAAAGCATCTTATGGTCTCTTCCACACAACTCTGGTACCTGTCGCACAGTGGCAAACTTGAATCCCTGTTGCTCACTGGAAGGGACCCATTGGTGCTCTCCTGCCCTAGTTCCTTTCCAGCTATGATGCTTTGCTGGTCCTAGTCTCTGGTCACTTTAGCAGGTACAAAGGATAGAGTATCTGAATATTCCCCTATTACAATTTGGAAAAACTAAAAATAGAAGAGAAAGAACATACCACAAATGCAGGTGAAGCCTCAGTTCAGCAGAACTCTGTCTTGAGGTGTTCAAAGTAACAGTACAGCACTTACAGAACTCAAAAACAGTAGATGAACATAGATGCCTGCAGTGGGATTGCTGGGTCAAATGGGGTTTTGAGGGTTACTAGTGGGGAATAACTTGCAGGGGATAAATCCTTGATATTAGGTAACATTAAAAGAAGTAGCACTCTCTCCGCTAAACAGTATTGCAACACAGGCAGTTTGCTCTGGATCAGCACTTTCAACTGAAGCAGGCTGGAAGAGCAAATGTTAGAAGGAAGTTAAATTCATGCGTATTTAAATGCTTTTGAAAGCTGAGTTAATTTACTGAGTATTGGCCCAATTTTCAAAGTTTTCTGCTATCCATTCTAATTATTCTGATGACTTAAAAAAAAGTGTTCTGATGTTTATCTGGTTCTTTGATTAAGGACAACTAAAACAAAAAAAAAAAAAGAAAATAATAAAAATGTTTTCCTTAGAATGGGAAAAAAAGTTCATATCTGGTAAAATAAAAAATTTAATTTAAAGGCTATAAAAATAGAAATTAATAGTCTATATGTTTTATATTCCAAAGCACAATAGAAGCACAATGTAATGTTTGTATTTTTTACTAATAGCTTCTCTTCTTTCTTTTTAGGAAATAGTCTAGTAAGTTTAACATTTCATTTATTTAGTCTTCATGGATTAATTGAATACTTTCATTTAGATATGATGAAACTTCGTAGATTTTTAGGTAAGAGGTTTTTACCCATATAATATTAATAAGATTTATATAAGAGCTTGTTAAAAATTTTATCAGTTATATCATATAGCTGATAAAAACAAACCATTCTAAACTTAGTGGCTTAAATTTACACACATTTGTTTGACTGTTGTGGAGCCCAAGGGATGTTGAATGTCTCTTCTGGTCTGATTGAATTTGTCTGTGCACTTGCAGTAGACAACAGACGAGATACATGTGGCTTTGTGAGCCTGGGGTGGGATCATAGCTGGAATATCCGGTCTGACCTGGCTCACTCTCCATGGTCTCCTGTTAAATTAAAAGGATGCTGTGGAATTTGGCATCTTAATAGAGTCATATTAAAATAAAACTTAGTTTTACAAGCCTGGCTTGTTCAGTGTTCTGACCAAATTCCAAGAAAGATAGGGGGGCTTCCAGCATTGGCCTGTTTTCACTGGTGCCTCATCCTCGTGGCCAACACAGGACAGATGGGGATGAGCTGCAGCTCCCAGCAGGAAAGGCTCAAAGCTGTAGATAGCGCACATGAGAAGAACTGGGGTGGTTTTGTAGTTAGTGTCTTACATTGGTCACAGCTTTCTGACAGAAAGGACACAATTTCTTACTTTTTCTAAATCTTTAAAGGCCAAGACTTTGTAAAGGAAACTATGCACTCACATATCCTCTTTTTCTGATAATGGAAATCTCTTGGCAGTAATCTTTTTTTATCAGCAGTAATCTTTAGAGATTATTTTGAATATGTTTAAGTGTACAGGATGTTTTTTTATTAAACTGAGAAACTATAAATTAGAAAGTCCCCAGTTTGATATTTTTTAAAGAGAAAAATACTTTATAAATCCGACTTGAATACCTTCTCATTAAAAAAAGTTAAAAGTCAAAATCAGATTGATTCTTTGTGTTAGGATGTTTATCATCTCTCGGTCTGAGCAGTTAGATGATGGGTGCATGAGAGTAAGTGGAGAGCTCATAATTATCGCAATTTTTGTAGTTTTGCATATATCCCATTTACAGTTAAACTTGGGGATCTTTTTTCTTTGATGCAGTTATGATTCAAGAAGATTACCACAGTCAAAACCCTTACCACAATGCAGTCCATGCTGCAGACGTTACTCAGGCCATGCACTGTTACTTAAAAGAACCTAAGGTAAGAGCTTAACTTTTACAGTGAGTGGAAAACGTTAAGCACATTCCTTTTACTCATTTGCCAATGCTTCTCATTAGTGATTTGTTTCAAAAATCAGAAGAATAAGATTTAACTGGATCAAGTTTCCAAATCTAGCTATATTACTAATTGCAGAAACTGGAAATTTGGAATATTATTGACAGAGGCTGGAGAAGTTTAAGCAAGGGCCAGATCATACAAAACCTCTAGCACTGTATTAAGACAACTAGCATCTATACTGAGCTGAACTCTGCCTGCACTCCATGAAGGCAGGCATGGCATAATTCTCATTCAGTGAATGAATAGGGAACTACAGAGGTAGGCAAGAGGTTTTGTTTTGTAAAACTGTCCTGACTGTAGTATAAAATGAAATCAGACAAGATCAGAAACAAGAATGCCTTCAGTGCTCCATGAAAGATGACTGGTCTACTCTAGGCAATCCTGGTTAAGGATTTAAGAGAGGTTTATAAGATCTTGGGAATAAGAGTGACATGGTGGATGGTGTGTGAGTATGTTTTGGGGAATGAAATAGGGAGAGGTGTCCATGGATACTGTTTTAGACAGTTGCCTCAGAAGTGGAAGTCTTTGAGAAAAGGAATGCAGAAAAAAGGGTAAGTTTGGAGAGTGCAGTTGGTAGATGATGGGTTCCATTTCGGGTTTATGGAACTAGATATCTTTGTGCAGCACTGAAATGGAGATCTGTAATGGAGAAAGTATTAATGAAAGTCATGATTTTCATGATATCCTCTCTCCTTATATAGATTCCCTAATTAAACCTGCCTTCCCTTAGCCCTTACTTTCTATATATACCCTTCTCTTCTAGGCTCTTAGTTTTTGACCAGATGTTAGAAGGGAAAACAGTTTCACTAAATGAGTTTGTGTCAGTTACTCCAACTTCAGATACAAGCATAAGGTTGCCAGTCTGATTAATTTTTCTAAAGATTGTATAACATGTGACAATGACCCAACTTCAAAACTCTTCTCTCTATAAATTATTTTTTAAAATCAACTTTTTTGTAGTATGACTTAAATGCACTGATAAAATGCATACATATCATTTATATAGTTAGGACAAATAGATTTTCCCAAGTACTCTAGTTTAATTAAACTTTAAAAAAAAAGTTAGCCTGGGCTAAGTTTAAAGCCTCTGAAAGTCTTATTGAAAAGTTGATGAGTAATGACCATACAGTGAGGTAAATGGAGTGGTGGAAATACATGCAGTGTTCTCTGGAATGCAAAGGAGGTTAATCTAATCCATATGAGTATGCAGTCTTTCCCTTCCCATCTCTCACTGGCCACACCCAACCACAAGCAAGGGACAAGGAAATCAGGGTAATGCCAGACCCTGGGCAGAGAGAGAAGGGCAGAGGTTATACAGGGTAGAGAGATGTGGCTAAAAAATGAACACAATTACTATCTTATTCGTGCATCTCTGGTAATACTAAACACTTGTTGCCTATACTGTGCTAATTTTTATTTTAAATACTTTCCACCATCATCATACTCAGTGATGCCTTAGTCCGAACTTTAGTGAAGGATATAAATAAAATCACTACCCCAAAATACAACAACTCCTTTTCCCGTATTATAGTGAACATTCAAAAGTAGACTTAGTTTTAAAAGGGAGTTATTATTAAAGAAAGCTTTGGTGATTGTAACTCTTTTGCTTCCTGAGTCTTCATATACCATCACATTATGCGTATTTTCACTTACTAATTTAACATATTCCACTTTAGTGGTGAGTGAACAAGCTAGCCCAGCCTTCAGGAATTTTACATTCTAGTGAGGGATGCAGTCATTAAACAAACTAATAGAATTTTGGTATTATTTAGTAATTTTTACTATGAAGACCATAAGTAGATCAATGTGCTAGAATTACTGGGTACACAACAGACATTTAGAGCTCTAGGTAGTGTGGTCAGGAGTCATGGAACCCTGAGAATAAATACTTGAGAAGGAGTCAGTTGTACCAAAATCAAGTTGCAGAGAGAATAAATAATTAGAAAAGCTGAAATAAAATATTTAGTAGGAACTTTACTTTCAGTTTTCATAGCTTAAAATTTTTTATAGTTTTTTTGATTGCACATATATATACATATATATGTGATATATATGTATATGTATATATATCTATATATCTCATCGTCTACCCTGAGGCTCCCCCACTGCCCCGTCACCCATGAACCATCTTTATCTCTTGTGTCCTCTCCCTCCCCTCCCTATGCCTCAATTCCATTGGCAATTTTAAATTTTTCTTTTCTGTTTGTTTTCCCTATAGCCCTCATATAAGTGAGAACGTAGTTCTATTTTCAGTCATAGCTTAAAATGTTTATGGAAGAACAAATTCCTGGGCCGGGCATGGTGGCGCATGCCTGTAGATGGCAGCCTAGGAAGCCACAGCCGGGGTCAGGGATCGTGATTCAAGTCCTGCTGGGGGCACATAGTGAGACCTAGTCCCCCCAAAATATCTGGACATGGTGGCGCATGCCTGTAATCCCAGCTACCCGGGAAGCTGAGGCTGGGGACTGCTTGAGTCTGTGGTACCCCAGGCAACATGAGCCTGCGGTTCCACAGGCAAAAATAGCAAGACCTAGTCTCAAAAAAAAAAAAAAGAATCGATTCTTCTCAAAGAAAGAAAGAGAGCGAGAGAGCCCAAATCAAAGAAATTACTGTGAATTTAGGTGGAAGTTACTTCCCTCTGTCCATGTAACAGCTCAAACTTAAAAAGTATTCACTTTTTAATTTCCTCAAGACTAAAGTTAAATCAGTTCTAAACCCTGGAAGGGATTTTTCTTGAACCCTGAATTCCATGTCTTTTTTCTGATACTCAAAGTTTTCTTTCAATGAAAGATTTTCTTTTTTTTTTTTGAGATTAAGTCTTGCTAATTTTGCCCTTGGAACCTCAGGCTCCTGTTGCCCATAGTACCACAGACTCAAGCAGTCCCCAACCTCAGCTTCCCAGGTAGCTGGGATTACAGGCGCATGCCACCACAACCAGCTATTTTTTGGGAGACTAGGTCTTGCTATGTTACCCCAGGCGGAACTCGAACCGCAATCCCCAGTCTCAGCTGCAACTCCATAAGCTGTCGCTTACAGGCACGTGCCACCGTGCCTGATTCTCAATGGGAGATTTTTTTACAAGCAGGAATGTTATATTTTTATGATCAAAGATTTGGTTTCTTTGCTTGTGATGTTTTCAGACTTACAACTAATTTTCCCTTCTCAGTTTCCATTTTTGGTGGCTAACTCTTTAGTTGATAAGAGACTGTTTGATGTAATTAATTTTATTAATTAATTATTGTTAGTATGGAGCATTGTTTTTTTCCAGATTGGTAGATATCTATTCTTATACTGCATCTGTTCTTGTTTAGTTATCTTTAAAATAGAAAACTTTTCACATTAATATAAATTATTTGCTCATTCATAGTCAAACCCTCTCAATTATCTGCCAGGGAGGGGAAATTGCCTTACATTCACAATGCTCTGTTTTGTTCATCTTTTTTTTTTGAGACTAGGTCTCGCTATATTGCCCAGGGTAGTCTCGAATCCACGGACTCATGATTCCTAGCCTTGACCTCCTGAGGCTGGGATTAAAGACACACGCCACCATGCCTAGTCTGTTTTGTTCATCTTGATTAAAGAAGTGCATTTATTTATTTGTTTGTTTGTTTATTTCTAAGTCTTGCTATTTTGGCCTGTGGAACCGCAGGCTCACGTTGCCCAGGGTACCTCAGACTCAAGCAACTCCCAGCCTCAGCTTCCCAGGTAGCTGGGATTACAGGCACGCACCACCACACTCAGCTATATTTTTTTTGGGAATAGGTCTCCTCGCTACGTGCCCTCAGCAGCACTTGAACTGCGATCCCTGGCCCCCACCACGGCTTTCTAAGCTATGGCTTACAGGCATGCACCATCATGCCTGGCCCTAAAGAAGTCTATTTAAAGTCCCTTAAGTGCTTTTGGATATTATTAAAAAAAAAATTTCTTCCCCATCTTTTCCCTGTTTATTGAGCTCTTCCACATACCAGTTATAGGTTAAAAAAAAAATAGATTTTCCAGGGTATTCTAGTTCCAATGTTGTTTATGGGTTTTTTGTTTTGTTTTCAGATTGAGCTGAACTTGAGAGAGGCTAGATAAAGGCCCACTTGAGAATAAAAAAAAAATATTAAAATTTCAAATCTAATTTTTTTGGGGTGATGCATTTCTGCAATTAGTGCAATACCAGGTCAATGTATTTCCAAGTTTAACTTTTGAGTATTTAAAAGAAATTCATTTTGAAAGTTTTGTTTATCATGTGCAATATTATGTTAGTTCAGGATAAACTGTAAGTAAGTATACCTATATTTGGTATTTGTACTTCAAAAATTTTTTTACCATTAGGGCTCATACAAATTTAGAGAGCATCACCCTAATGTAAACCTAAATAGAAGTACATTCTGTCAAGTATTGTGTCGGAAATACAGGTGCTGTGGAGCACAACTCAGTCATTTGCCAGGAAAAAGCTGGTGACAGTGAACATGGGAAAACGCAGGGAGGGGGGATGTCAGGGGAGTTGGACCTTAAAAGATGAGAAATTTTCCAAAAACTGAGAGACAGAAAAGCGGAGGGTTTAATCAAGGTGATTATGTTTTATCAGTGAAAATAGTAGCCAGGTAATAAGCATTTTTGTACTTATTGCTAAGATCATCATATTGTGTACATTATTAGGAATGTATCCTTCCACTGAGAGAAACATTTTTATTTTATTTTTTTATTTTTTTTTTTTACCAATATCTGCTTTATTATTATTATTATTTTACATAATTTCAGTCCCTGGGGGTCACCCAACACCATCACCTCCCCTCCCCGCCCGCTCCAGCTGGTCCCCTCTCTCCCCTTGTGTGGTTTCATTTGGTTGACCATATAATTAGTGAAACCATTTGGTTTCTGTTCCTTTCTATCTGGCTTGTTTCTGCTAGAATGATTTCTTCTAGGTACATCCAGGTGTCTATAAATTCATCAAATTTGTCATTTTTAATTGATGAGATACTCCATTGTGTATATATACCACATCTTTTTCACCCATTCTTCTGTTCTGGGGCATTTGGGTTGTTTCCATGTTCTTGCAATTATAAATAGTGCTGCAATAAACATCTTAGCACAGGTGTCCTTTTGTATCCACATTGAGGTCTCCTTTGGGTAGATTCCCAGAAGTGCGACTGCTAGGTCAAATGGTAATTCCATTTTCATGAGTTTGAGGGTCCTCCATACTTCTTTCCATAGTGGCTGGACGAGTTTACATTCCCACCAGCAGTGTAGGAGTGTTCCTTTCTCTCCACATCCACGCCAGCACTTGTTGTTGCCTGTTTTTTTGATGTGGGCCATTCTTACTGGTGTAAAGTGGTATCTCATTGTGGTTTTGATTTGCATTTCCCTTATTGCTAGTGATGTTAAGCAATTTTTCATGTGCCTGCTAACCATGTAACTGCTAACCAGCAGGCACATGAGAGAAACATTTTTATACACACTTGACATTGACTCCTCCATGCTTTCTCAGCAGTTTACTTAAGTCTTAGGACTTTGGGAATCGATTAAATTCTAACTGAAATCCAGTGTTTGTTGACAGATACCTCAGTCATAGGTCTTCTACTGTAGTGTATACTTAAAATCTATTACGAGATAGTTCTCATGTTAAATATCCTTACAAACTAATAGGTCTTCTCTGCTTGGGGAGTGACTGTGCTAATAAAAATATGCAAACCTGCGTTTGTGTTTGTTGTTTTAAGGCCATTACTTCTCAGAAGGAATCGTCTATACTTTAATTGGCAGTTAAGCCATTTAAAATGAGTAAGCTCCATGTAGCTAGAGACACTATGAGATTTATATCTGTCTCCAGTGTGTGATGAGAGCAGTGTCCAGGAGACTCTGGGTGGCATTAATGAGCCATCACCTGAAAAACATAAATTGGGAGGAGACCTCTGTTGACACTACCATCTAGGACTAACTCAAAATTACTGTAATGGTGCAGAATTTATTTCAAATATGTCTGTAATTACTCTCTTGTCACATTTTAGCTTGCCAATTCTGTAACTCCTTGGGATGTCTTGCTGAGCTTAATTGCAGCTGCCACTCATGATCTGGATCATCCAGGTGTTAATCAACCTTTCCTTATTAAAACTAACCATTACTTGGCAACTTTATACAAGGTTAGTGCAACTTTATGGTCAGAATTTAATACCTCTGCATTCTAGACAATGTTCCAGGTTTTAAAGATGTGAAAATAGTGATACTAACATAAATTTTCAGTGAATGCTAGAATTTTAACCAGATTAATATTACTTACAAATATTACTTTGTGTATAGAAAGAGACTTAACTTACAATAACTCAGAAATGCCCTCCCCCTCCTTTTTTTTTTTTTTTAGAATACCTCAGTACTGGAGAATCACCACTGGAGATCTGCAGTGGGATTATTGAGAGAATCTGGTTTATTCTCACATATGCCATTAGAAAGCAGGTAGGTGGGGTTAAACTTGAATTAGTTGTGAATTACGGGAATTAAAAGTTGACAAAGTAATTTTATGAATTTTTAAAAATTATGCTATTATATTCACTTTTTCCGGTTTTCAGTTTTTGTTTAATGGATGAAGTATTTCACAAACTTCTATCAAGAGTTTAATAATTTCAGCCTATTCTACAGTATATAGTCAGTAATTTTTTAGTGAATTTTTATGAAAGATTATTCCTTTGACTTTAATGCTATCGCGTTCAAATGCTGTATAGGTACAGCATTCAAATAATATAGCTATTCAAATCCAAATAGTTTATGTAAGTAAAAATTATGTTTTCATTTTGTGTTCTGCTGAGTAAAATCTTATGTTCTAAGTGTATATGTAAAGTGAATGAGAAAGTAGATATTTTATCTAATAGACTCATTAACTTGTTTCAATAAACCTGATAAGTGAAATGAATGCCCCATATTGACAATAGCACAGTTCTGAAGTCACAGGTGGAAATAATAGGAAAAATAATTTAATGTTAAGCAGACTGTTTGAAAGCCTAATAAAAGCTTTGATGTTAATAAAATTAGCCCCGTATGATGGTTATTAATAAAATCTAACATCATTGGTGCACAAAGAAAGCTTTTAAGAATGCCTCACTGAGAGAAAATATACTTCAGAAGACTCTGTAAGCAAATATAAACCATCTAAATCTACAACAGTGAGACATAAAAACATTGTTTTAATGTTGTTATTTTTTCCCTTTCATAACAAAACTTATTTTCCCTCTTTCATAACAAAACAAATGTTTTTTGCTTCGTTATTTTCTTTTTATCATGTTTTAGCATTTGATGATTAACCTTGTTGAATTCTCAGTTAATGCAAATAACTAAAAATAAGGAATACTATTATGCACATAATAACACAATAGCATTCTTTTGTGTTTTATTTGTATAGGATTTGTTTCCTTTAATATTAATATTGGGAGCCTTTTCATCTGTTAACAGATTTTTGCTGACCATTATACCAAGATTGTATTTGCAATAGCCCATTGAAACAAAAGGAATTTTTTTTTTAAGTTTTGTCTTTTTACCTGACTTAACTGAGATTTCAGGATAAAAATATTTGCTATTTGTGTTGATATTACATTTTCCTTCTCAGATTTGGGTAGTCATACAGATAATTGATTCCTGCATTTGAAGTTAAAAATACAGTTGAATCTAAATTTTATTAGTTTGGTAGAATTTCATCAAGTGTCTAAGTCTATAAGGAGTCACTTATTGAATGGACTGTTTGTCTTCCAGTTCTCAAGCACGGAAAAAGTTTTTTACACACAGCACATCACAGCAAAATAGCCTTGATATTACAGTGATTTTTCTAAAAGTAAATAATTCTGCCTTCATTAACAAAATAAAGCACTTTTGGGGGAAATGCTTACATATTGATAGTTTCTTATAAACTGTTGGTTTTAGTTCAGTAGGTTTTTATGTATTCTTTAAAGTTTGCTCTTGTGATAATTTAAAAGTTGAACAGTAATGAGAATATCTGAAGGCTCTATGAGCACTAATGGAAGAAAAAAATTGAGAAGTAGCCATTTAATCAAAACATCGAATATTCTTTTCTTTTCTCTAATTCCAGGCAACAAATGGAGACTCAGATAGGTGCTTTGATACTAGCCACAGACATCAGTCGCCAAAATGAGTATCTGTCATTGTTTAGGACCCATTTGGACAGAGGTGATTTACACCTAGAAGATGTCAGACATCGGCATTTGGTTTTACAGGTAAAATGAAGCTTGGAAAGTTTGTACTTCTAGGGTAAATCATGGGATAATTAATATACAAATAAATATTCTATTGTAACTATCAAAATGGTTAAATCTTAAGGAAACACTAAAGAGTTTCCTTTTATCAGTTAAACACTTCTAGAAGGTGATCACTGGCAAATCTGCAACCTAGGAAAACACTTAGTGTTTTTCTATTTTCTATACGTGAGATTTCTGACAGGGAACAATTTTTACAAGATTAGGGTACCAGTTCAGCAAACAGCATTTTATTTTAATAAGGTCTCACATTGAAAAAAATGAGGGACTGAATTAGATAAGTTATTTGTTCTTTCATGGTTAATTCAGCCTCGTTGCTTAACTCTCTGGTATTGTCAAAGCATGTATAATTTAGTTAGCAGTCTTATAACCTCTTCATTAGCATCTCTGGAATACCATTGGTAGACCAAGTGACTTCAAAAATAATATAAAAAGCAATGAGTTTTCTGTTGCAGTATTTTTTTCTCTTTTTAAGATGTTCTTTTTTTTCCTATTGTTGAATGTTTGTAAACTTAGTACATTAAGATTTTACTTTTTTCCTTAAAATAATTTTAATATTTTGTTTGCTAGATGGCTTTGAAATGTGCTGATATTTGTAACCCTTGTCGGACTTGGGAACTAAGCAAGCAGTGGAGTGAAAAGGTAACAGAGGAATTCTTCCATCAAGGCAAGTTCCATATTGAGTGATAATCTATTAAGTTCATTTTTCATTATCATTTGAATAAAATGACTTAGTCATTTGTATGACTTTACCAATAGATGCTTAATTTTAATGACAATTCATAGTAGATATACATGTAACCACTATGTGCAAGTGATTATCTCTTTTAAAAGTAAGCAGTTCTCATCATCTATGTCTAGACATTCATGTCTAGACACAGAGCAGGCTGGAAAATCTGCTGTACATAAAGATTCTGACCTTGCTCTGTTCTTGTTACATGTGGAGGGCATAATCATATTAATTTGTCAGACATTTTTGAGCTTTAATTGACAAATAACATTAAGTTCCAGTATTGATATATTCTGAAATGCTTGCCAGAATAAGTGTTGTTGATATGTTACCATACATGTTTACAGTTTATGTGTGTTATGAGCACTTTTAAGTAGTTAGTTACCCTAGCTACTATCATATACCAATAATTAAATCCCTTACTTTATAGCTGGAAGTTTCTGTCTTCTGACCACCTTCATCCTTCACACACCTGTCATCCCTGCCTCTGGCAGCCATCAATCTGTTGATCTCTACCTATGAATTTTCATTGTTTTAGATTCCACGTACAGTGATAATATGGTATTTGTCTTTTTCTGTCAAATTATTTCATTTACAATAATGCCACTGAGATGCCTCCAACCAACGGCAAGTTGGTTTGGTTTTTGTTTTTGTTTTTTTTTTAATGGCTTTATAAATCCCCAATTCCTTTGCCCCTGTGTGTACACATTTTTTTAATCTATCTATCTATTGATGAGCCCTAAGTTGTTTCTATAGTCTATTGTAAACAACACTGCTGTGAGCATGAGCTGCATTTTGTAATTTCAGATTAGCATTTTTATTTTCTTTTGGTAAATACCCAGAAGTGGAATTGTTAGATCATACAGTAGTTATTTTTTTCATTTTAAGAGGAATTTCCCTACTGTTAGTTCATAGAAGCTGCACCAATTTACAATTCTACCAGCTATGCGTACTCTTCCCTTTGCTCCACATCCACCCTGGTATTTGTTATATTTGTTAATAGTCATTCCATTGTGCATTGTTGTTCTGATATACTCTTCCTTGATGATTAGTGATGTGGAGCAGCTTCTCATGTACCTGTTGGCCACCTGTATATCTTCTTCAGAAAAAAAGTCTGTTTAGAATCTCTGTCTACTTTTTAATTGAACTGTTTTTTTTTTCTTTGCTATTTAATTATATGAATTCTTTATATATTTTGGACACGAACATAAGTTACATGGTATATAAATTTTTTCCCAGTTAGTCAACCTTCATTTTTTGATGATTTTCTTTGTTGTACAGAATAGTTTGCTATAGTGTCATCTGTTTACTTTCCTTTTATTGCCTTTTGTTGTTTTTGGTGTGAGATCCAAAAATATCATCACCAAGACCCATACAAGAAGCTTTACTGCTTTTGGGATATGGGGGTGGGAGGAATGTTGTACAGAAGTCTTATCGTTTCAAGTCTTATGGCCAAGTATTTGATCTATTTTGGGTTAATTTTTGTTTATAGTACAAGATAATGAGCCAGTTTTATTCTTTTGCATGAGTGTCTTCTTTTCCCAACGCTATTGAAGAGATTTTCCTTTCTTTCCCTGTTTATTCTTGGTTCCCATGAAGGCACCAGCTCGGAACCAAGGATCTTCATTTCATGTAACTTTTTAGAAATCTAATTTTTACATTAAAATGCTGACAGAATTAGCATTAATTAGACCCTGAGTAAGGGTCTTCTCCCTCTTTTTAAAATAAAATGTTAAGTTGGCAACCTTTGCTGTGTGAATAACTTAAAAAGAACTTACTTAATTGCTATCCTCTCCTGAGAATTAAGTTTTTTATATTTTCTCTGAGGAATTTACAGATAAAGTGGAGACTTTAATTATGTTCTGACCAATAGATATGTTAATTAATATTTTCTTCTCATTTTAAAAATTTTCTAGGAGATATAGAAAAAAAGTACCGCTTGGGTGTGAGTCCACTTTGTGATCGTCAGACCGAATCTATCGCTAACATCCAGATTGGTAACTATACATAACTAGATATAGCTGGTTAGAAGAATGGTGTTACCTTTTGCTATATTTATTGTTACTTAATTTTTCTTGCTTTTGTAAGTGGACTCTTTAAAAAAATTACATGTTCTCTTTTTTAAATAAAAGAAGAATGGTGTTAAATGTAACTGGCTATCAGGATGGTGTTATGTGTGTAGCTGGTTAGCAAAATGCTCCTGCTTTAAATTTTGTCAAAGAGATAGACTTTTGAAATATGAAACATTAAAATTATGTTTAATTCTGTTTTTTAAATGACAGAAAATTTACCCTTTTTGTTATTTATAGCTTACTCTGATTTAATCTTTGATGACGAAAAGCATTATTTTAAGGGCAGGTAGCAGTAACTTGGTTTCAAGCTTAAACCTGAAATGATGTATTGTTTGCTTTGAGGAAAGTTCTTTTGCATAATTCTGGGACTGTCATTTTAAAATGAAAAAAGAGGACCACTGAGCATGATTATGTCACAAAGACCAGTTTCACTATTGCTTACTTTTCTTTGTTTTCACTGATTATTGATGCATTTCAGTTTTTCAGGATCTTCTACACGCCTCTTGTAAATAGTCACAAAATAGTTTTCAGTCTTCTCCCAACAGCTCCCTCATTTCCTGCAGCAGCAGGGACTCTTCATCATTCTGTGATGCTTCTTTATTTTATGCCTTGCCCCAGTCCTTCTCATTTGTCTAACAGATTATTTTTTATAAAGGTCCAGTTCAAATGTTACCGCTTCCAGAAGCCACCTTCTATGCTCTCTCAGTCAGAATTAGTCACTCCTCTTCCAGCTTTCCAAAGTACTAGTTCTGTATATCTCACAGATCCCAAGTCTTATCTTGCCTTTAGTTGTATTCCTTGAGGCCTGGCTAGGCCTGAAGCAAGATGCACTTGAGAACTATTTAGTGAATAAACCATATCTCTAGCATAACAAATATACAGCGATTCAAGTATGTATGATTTGTTTTAGAAAAGAATCGGACAGATTGGCTAGAATTGAGTGTGTAGAGATTCAGAGAATAAAATAGGGGAACCCAGTGTATGAGGGGGTGGTCAGGAAGGTCTTGATGGATGAAGTTGATTTTGGTAGCTGGTGTTTGAGGATTAGATTGAACATAGAGGAATGTGTATACTGACTTCAAAAAGATATGTGCTGGTGATTGAGAAGGTAGTACAAGACCAGCATAATACTCTGAAATGAGCACTGTGCTGTAGGTCAGAAAAATAGAAATGTAATCCTTATAAGCACGTGGAAGCTGCATATATGGGAAACAGCAGATAATAAGTGATTTGAGTGTCCAGAGATAGGAAAAGGAGGTGAAAATGTAGAAATAGTGAGAGTACAGCAGCTGCATCTTCAAGGGAGTTTAGTCTGGACAGGAATTCTGGGAAGGTTAGTAGAAGGGATATTTTTCTAGTGGGGGGTGGGGACAATAAGGCAATTAGCAAATAGTACCTCTCTGCCCCAATTCTCAAGTAGACTAACACATGTAAAAGAATAAATGAAAATTGGACAAAAAGAATTTTAAGACTGGTGAATGGGTAGTGAACTTACCAGCTACTTTATTTTAATTTTTTTTAAATTTTTATTTTCTTCATGCAGATTTAATCATATATGTATATTATAGTTAAGACCCTTCATTTTCCCCTCCTCCCCAGTCTTCCTCCAGTGGCTCCCACCTCCCTTTTGTTGTCATTGGTCAGTATTTGGCCCGTTGGTTTCTTCTCTTTACTGGTGCTGTGTCTTTTTTACTGGTGCTGGGTGATGACCTGCTCTCTTGGGACTTCATGGCCCATGCTGCTTCGATTTCCATGGATGTCTTAGTAGCGAGTATTTATTCCAATCATGTGTAAAACCTTGTCGGTCAGTTGAGGTTCGGTTTTTCGCTCCTGTCTACTCTGTTGCAAAGCTTCCTGCAATGGAGGTGATTCCCCTGTTCTCCAGACCTGTGTGATCACAGGTCATCTCATTCATGCTATGAATGCCATCTCATTCATGTTGGTCTTCTCCGTTTCATCATTTTTCCATGTTACTATTTCCAGTCCTTATGGTTCTGGTGTATGAGGCTGGGCTCCAATACCCAGCCCTTTGTGGGAGAGAGGTTCTTTAATGAAGCCCATTTCCATTCACTGGTAGGCCCAGTTCCACTCTTCACCCAGCCCTTTGTGGGAGAGAGGTTCTTTAATGGAGGCCATTTCCATTTGGTGGTAGGCCCAGTTCCACTCTTCTCCCTCTGTTTGCAGTTATTCTGTGACCCTTTCTCTGTGGCCTTTTTCTCCTCTTTGGGAAATAGAGTGTTTTATTGCTGTTGAACACATACTGGATCAGGGGTTTGCTACTCTGCCCCCTAAGTCACTGCAGGTGTAGTTCTGTGTTTGGTCATCGTTTTATTGGGCTTTTCAGTTTGGGAACACATTGTTCCACTTACTCTCATTTTTGGTCTCACCCAGGTGTCAAATGTGTTCAGGGCCTTTATTCTTTAATGTCTGCAGCAGAATAGGTGGATTTTCACATTCTGTTCTGATTTGTTAGAAGTGGGAATAGCTGGAGGGGAGCCCCTGCCCCTGACACCTGCCAAACCTGTGCCCCAGGCTCTAGGAACAAAAGCGGGGCTGCCCCATCCCCATCCCAGTTCACCCTGGTTCCCATGGTTGGCGGAGCGCCACCCACATTTGTCCCTAACTCGTGGCCTGGACCACTGGCAGGGACACTGACAGGGTCCCCTGTCAGACCCAATGCCTCTAGGAGACTGGAATTTTCAGTGCCCACCCTGGACCCGGTTACCAGCTATTTTTAATGCCTTCTTGCCTGAGTACATTACTCCTTAGATTAATGAGAACTTGCAAGTGAACTTTTAAAAATTTTAAGTTTTTAACTGAAATTATTAAAATGGAAAAGAAGCTAGTGTTTTAAACTGTTTATTTTAACCTGTAGATCTTGTCAATGTTGGAAGTCTCTAATGGGTTATCTATCAGAGGGCAGGTAAATGATAATAGTTAACATTTATAATAGTTGACATTTACTAACTCCTCACAAAAACCTTAGGCCACAAGGACAGCTTGGATCTTCTTTTTCTGATAGCTGCCCAGTTCATAGGTGTTTGTCTTTCTGACTTCACATTCCAGGTAAAATGGGGTTTGGAAAGAGTATTTTCTAGAGTAAATTTTATGATTATTAGACTAAATACTACCCTAAACAGTAGAGGGTCAGTAAAAGAAGCCGCTTTTAATAGTTTCCTTCTTTGATAGAAATATAGTTCTGTTTGACACTAAACAAGAAAATATCATTTACTAATAAGTAAGAGTGATAAGCTCTATGATAACAAGAATCTGCATTTAGGTATAAAACTCCAGCTACTCCTGACTTACTTAAGACTCATAGAAAAGACAGGGCTTCCGGCACCTGATTCAGCCTGAAACAGTGATGTGACAGCAGCTGCCAAGTGGCTGCTGTGTCCTTTGGCTGCAGCGATAACACTTCTGTCAGCTTTCTCTTCACCAGTGTGCAGTATACTGAGGGCATATCTGCCTTATTCACTGCTGTGTCCCTGACCACCCAAATGCAGTGACTGGTATATTAGTAGTTTCTTGATAAATTTATGTGGAGCAAGAGAGAGATATGAAATAAAGGCTTGTTTCTAACACTGTAACTAATATTTCTGATAATTCATATTCTTAATAAAGTTCATATTCTTAATAAAGACTGACTTTTTCCTAATTAAAATTAGTGGGCTATTTTTAGTTATTTTAAATGAGATGTTGTTTTACTGAATGGAAACTTTATTGTCAGCAGTTCTTATGGTCTTTTGCCACAAAGGAAAAAATTTTGGAGAAAAGAAAAAAATGTAAAACCCATTACACCAGCACTAATATTATTTAGCATACATTTTCCTTAACAGATCAAAATTTTAGGAATATTTATTTTTGCTAGTATATGATATGACTTGATTGGCAAGATATTTTATTGTGGTCTTTGTTTGACCCCATGTAAGGTGCTATGTAGATTAAATCAATTGGTTGTACACTTAAGTGCTGTGTAACTGGGAATGCAGACAATCCTGACATTACCCATTTTCCTTTTCTGAATAAAGATCAATTACGTAAGCTGTTTATAAAATAGAACACTGGTACTCTTTTCGAGTTCACTTTAGTAATTGTTCTTTTTAGACTAATTTCTGTCATGAATTTTTGTTTGCATATTCTGAAGTAAATAACATGGTCAATCGTAATCATCACTAGGTGGTAAGACTGCCATCCCAGAGGGGCTGAGACAGTGAACTACCTGCTCCACTTCACTTCAGTATTGAGAGAACCCCCTCTTAGCCTTGGCTGTATCAAATTTCCCAGGAATTTTGTTTTGTCCTACTGTCCTCTAAGAGTTACAATCGCCACTGTGTTTGTTTGCTTAAGCAGAAGGATGTAGTTATGCAACTGAGAGGAATCATCTGGAAAGCTTTAATGTTTGTCAGTTCTTCTTAAAGTGCCTTGAGTTATTTAATAGATTCTTCAGATACATGAATTTATATGCACATGCACACACCTACTAGAATATTTCAAGAATTAAAACTTAGATAGTATAGCACATGAGAGTCAACACTGTGTACCTGTTTTAAACTTTGAAAACATATATTAAAGCCATTTCTCTTTCTCTCTTTTTCTCAAGGTTTTATGACTTACCTAGTGGAGCCACTATTCACAGAATGGGCCAGGTTTTCCAACACCAGACTGTCCCAGACAATGCTTGGACATGTGGGGCTGAACAAAGCTAGTTGGAAGGGACTACAGAGAGAGCAGTCCAGCAGTGAGGACACTGATGCTGCATTTGAGGAGTTGAACTCACAATTATTACCTCAGGAAAATCGGTTATTGTAACCCCTGAATCAGTGGGACAGACTGCCTCCTGGAGGTTTTCAGAAATGTGAATGGGGTCTTGAGGTGAGAGAACTTACTCTTGGCTGCCAAGGTTTCCAAATGAATGATGCCAGCATTATTTATTTCCAAGATTTCTTCTGTTGGATAATTTGAACCCACTTTTTAATTTTGAGACATGAACATAGAGCAATATGCATTTGGCTTTTGTGTGAAACCTTGAATATGCAAACCCCAGCATGAGAGAATCTGAAAGGAGTAACAAAAGAAGTTTTGCAGTGCCACGTGTTTTTCTTCGAAGCATTTACTCTTCAAACCATGAAACTTGAACTGAATCTTTCAACAGAAATCTCTTGGAATTAACCAGTCCGATGCAACAATGTGTATCTGTACCTTCCACTAAGTTCTCTCTGAGAAAATGGAAATGTGAAGTGCCCAGCCTCTGCTGCCTCTGGCAAGACTCAATGTTTACAAATCAACTCTGAAATACTGGTTCTAACTTTGCCTTGGAGCATGATTGTGAAGGAACCACTAAGAAACTTAAAGATCAAACCTTAAACTGCAGCCCTTTCCCCTGGTTTGCATTTTTTCTTCTTTGGATGCCACCAAAGCCTCCCATTTGCTAAAGTTTTGTTTTGTGCACTGGAAGCTGAGCATCTGTCATAAAGTACCGCCAAGCTTTCGTTCCAGTGCTGTTTGGCAGTGCAACTTTTTTTAACTATTGGTTTTTAATTTGGGGTGGGAGGGGATTCTAGAACACCAGTGTCCTAGCTGTGTTATGATTCTGCAGTGAAGACATTGCATGTTGTTTTCACTTCTGTACACTTGACCTGCACATGCAAGAAAAGGTGGAATGTTTAAAACACCATAATCAGCTCAGGGTATTTGCCAATCTGAAATAAAGTGGGATGGGGAAGTGTGTCCTTCAGAGCAAGGGTACTAACGTCCCCTTCGCTGCAGTGAGTGAGAGGTATGTTGTGTATGAATGTATGGATGTGTCTGCGTGCATGTTTGTGCATGTATGACTGCATGTGTTATATTTATCCACGTGGAAAAGGATTTGAGATGTGAGCTTTTATTTATTATTTTAGAATGTGACATAATAGCAGCCACATTTGGGGGAGGGGAAGGTAGGTAAGCTGTAACAGATCGCTCCAGTTGCCTTAAACTATGCACAAAGCTAAGTGACCAAACTTCTTGTTTTGATTTGAAAAAAGTGCATTGTTTTCTTGTCCCTCCCTTTGATGAAACGTTACCCTTTGATGGGCCTTTTGATGTGAACAGATGTTTTCTAGGACAAAAATCTAAGGACTAATTTTAAATAAGACATTCCACTTTTGTAATTTGTTTTAAATTGTTTTATGTGTAGTAAGCACAACTGTAATCTAGTTTTAAGAGAAACCGGTGCTTTCTTTTAGTTCAATTGTATTTCCCTTGTTACTGTAAAAGACTGTTTATTAATTGTTTACAGTTTGTTGCAACAGCCATTTTCTTGGGAGAAAGCTTGAGTGTAAAGCCATTTGTAAAAGGCTTTGCCATACTCATTTTAATATGTGCCTGTTGCTGTTAACTTTTGATGAATAAAAAATAACTATCTTTTCACATTTTTATCTTTGATATTTCCCTTATAACTCAATTCTTTGGAAGTCATAATGCTAAAATAGTAGGAAATCAAAGATTTTCTCTAGCATTCACTCACTAGGTATTTACTAAGGCAGAGCTGAGGGCTGGGTTATGTGGTTTGCTCAGAGCTACCTTTTTTTCCCAGTGATGCCACAGTGATTTCCCACCTTTTGCAAGTATAAAGTATTGATTGTCTTGGCCCTTTTAGAGTAAAGTAATAAATGGCCACTTAATGCTACTTGATATCGATGTAAGGCAGCTACCACTGGGCTTCATGTATCTCCTCAGGTACAGTTTAGTTCAATGCTAAAATCGTCACCATTTGCATGTCCCATTTGACATCTGACAGAAATATGTAATCCATGTTAAGTGATTCAGTTTTCTAGTAACTACACTAAAAAGGAAAGAGAATTTTAATAACATTCCAACATGACTTCAATGTGTCATAAAAAATAATTGATTTTATATTCTTTTTTTGGTACCAAGTCTTTAGATTTAAGTGTGCATGTTAGGCTAAAAGTGTATCTCACTTCATACTAGCCAGATTCAAGTGTTCAATACCCATGTAGCTAGTGGCTGCCATGTTGGACACATGGGCACAGAAATCTGATGGTAACAGACTCAGTGTTACTTAGGGAAGGTCAAATGGCTACTTAGGTGTGGTAGTATCACCGGGCAGTCTGATGCATCTAGAGTATGATAAGGATCTTGACAAGCTCCCAGATGGAGTATGTCAGCATATGAGAATGGCGTTATCTCATAGCAAGCTCACAGTAACTGATGTTTTTAGTGTTAATAGTTTAATCTACAATGAGAAATATAACTATCAATCATTCTCTCCCTTTAGGCAAACCTTCTTGGGAAGCCAAATTTTGATCAGCCCGTTACTTGGTGAGCATGGATTTTGAGCAAGGGAAGCAAGTTGCCTCATGCATTCCTCTCCTTATGGGGATATACCTGCTGATATTCATATTTGTGGACCCAGGGTATCTTCCTCCCCTGGATGATTCTAGAAATTCTCTGCCAGTAGTTGCTTCTCCACATCAGCTTCTGTTTGGCACGTCGGGTAGATTAAGTCAGTACTTTCAACCTTGTATTAGGTTAGCCTGCCTGACCTCCATCAGCCTGAGTGTTTGCTTCTGCTCTGATCCAGTACCTATTTCTGACTGTTTGATACTCAAAGGATTAACTAACTTCCCTTTCTCGGGGGACCCCCATCTTAATGATGCTTCCATTTTCTTCCTACACATAGAATAAACCCCTTGAAAATTTTATTATATGGGAATCACCCCTGAGCCCAGTTTTTCAATTAGTATACATACTATATTTGTTAACTACTGATTTTCAGAAAAGTTGGAGTAAACAATTCAAATTTAGGTCACATTTAAATAAAAATATGGAACATGAATTTTAGGAGGAAATTGCAAGAGAATTGTTGAGCATTTAGCTGCTCTTTGAGGGCTCTCTGGCTTACCACTTCAGTGGCAGGGGCATCTCTTCAATTCTGGAATCCTTGGAAATTTTTAGCAAGACTCCACTTAAAAATAATCTGATTCCTGGTCAGTGTTTATACTCTGCAAATGTAATGGTTTATAATCTTCTTTGTATGAAAGAAGTGAAAAAATTACATTTTATGTCCTTTGCAAACCTGGGAAATATATTTGTACCTGAGGTACAGGCTAGAGGTGCTAGTAATAACTTGAAGATTCTTGTAAATGATCTTTTTTCCAAAATGTTTTCTTGGCTCTTAGAGCTTTCAATATTCCTAACACTTTACAACTTTGACTTCAGAGATTTCCAATGTTTTCATGTATACATTTTTTAATGTGTAAATACTTCATTTAAATCCTCTCCCAATCAGTATCTTCTGCTTGGGAAAATATACAATGACTGATAGCTAATATGAATTCAGTAATGTTTGAAAATAAATGTACATTTTGATCACCAGACCATTCGCATACTTTTGAAACATAGTTGTATGTATATGTACAAGACAGTTTGAGCCATTCCTGACTTGGTAAAGATGCAGACAACCTGTGTCTTTTGAAGGGCCCCAAAATTTCAGTCTTTATACGTTGACTGACCTCTACTTGGAGGTGAGCCTATGGAGGGACACACAGCATGTCTCTGCTATTTTGTTTCCTGTGCTCAGCCATCAATAAATGTTTACCGAATTTAGTATTGTTTCCTTTTAGCTATTAGTCTGTCATTAACAGAAATTCCATTGATGTTGGTCTATGCAAAGTCATGTGGCAAGCAATATATGAGTGCCTGTTGTATGCAGAGCACTGCACTTGATGTAATAAAGGGGTATTAAAATGTACAAAAGTCTCCATTTTCAAAATGTTTAGGTAACTGTGTGGAAAGTGTTGTATAGTAAGTTTCCGTATTGTACTAAATGAATGCCAAGTATTGGCATAGTTAGAATATTTTGGTGATAAAAGTGACACCATTTCTAGTAATTAGTAACCTCTGTGACTGGTTAAACCACTTACAAATTTGATTCTAAACTAAGTCGGGTAAGATACTTTTTAACATTTTTACTATATTTTCTAAGTCACCCTGAAACCTAGAAGTCTGGTAGAATGGTGGGAAAAAGAAAACCACCCCATTTTTAAATTATATTTTGTCTCTTCAAACTAAAGCATAGCAACTTAGTGATCTATTGCAACCTTACATTAGTCCTGGAAATAATCTTTAAGAATTACATCTTGATTTACAAGTTGAATTTTTAGCATAAATTTGAAGTTTCTGGAAATAATTAGGCGACATGATACCTCAAGATTTTTGTTGATATATCTGAATTTCAAAAATAAACTTTTATAGAGAACAACAAATTTTTAACATTTCAGGTTTATATCGTTACATGTACATAAACATCACGATCAGTGAAAGTGGTTTCCATGTGCTATTATATAATTGATACCCTTTTACCTGCTTTACCTTTCAGGAACCACCACTCTATTATTGTAAGTTGTTTTTGTCTTTCTCTGATTTTTTTTTTTTTTTTGATAATAGCTATGCCCACAGGTGTGAGATCATAGCTGTGGTTTTTGATTTGCATTTCTCTAATATGTGATAAACACCTTTTTGTATACCTGTTGGTCATATGCCTCTTCTTGGAAAAATCTATTCAAACCTTGCCCCTTTTTAAATCAGATGCTCTTATTTAGTGAGTTGTGCCAGTTTTAGATATTGCTGTCAGATATCATTTGCAAATACTTTCTCCCATTTAATAGGTTGCCTTTTCCTTTTGATGGTTCTTAGCTTAATAGTTTCATTTACTTTTACATTTACTTCCATTGTTCCTAGAATTGACTCCACAAAGACATAGTCTGTTTTCTTATGGTTCCATGTCTTATGTTCAAACCTCTAATCCATTTTTAATTAAATTTTTTGGCATAGTATAAGTAGTGGTCCATTTTTCTTTCCTCATTGTTTATTTTTTACTTCAGTCATAAATTGTCCATAAATATGTGGGTCTATTTCTGAGCTTTCAGGTGTGTTATATTGATCTTTCTGTCTGGTTTTTATTCCAGTACCATGCCATTTTGACTCTAGCTAAGGTCAGAAGATTTAGATAATCCAGCTTATCCACAGGGTTGCTGTGGTTATTTGGGGTGTTTGTGGTTCCATACAAATTTCATGGTATTTTAAGGGAAAATGTTGGGATTTTGATAGGGATTGCCCTGACTCTATAGATTGCTTTTATGGCCATTTTGACAATGTTAATTATTCCATCCCTGGAGCATAAAGTACTTTCTCATTTGATCATGTTTAGTTTCTTGCAGTGTATGGATGTGGTTTTTTGGTTTTTTTTTTTTTTAACCTCCTTGGTTACATTCCTGGGCATTTAGTTTTTTGATGTGCTTGTGAGACAGTTTTTCTGTTTCTCCGGTAGTACCTGAAATCAAGGTTTTTCTAGCTTGAAGAAAGCAATAAGCAATGAGGAGGCTCTACCCTTGTCTTAGTCATTTAGTATGGAGTGGGAGATACTAATTGGACTAATTCCTGTCAAAGTTTAAATTATATTCATATTGTACTCTAATGAAAAGTCTCCATGACTTCAGAAAGAGGCTGGAGAATCTATCAAAGAAAAATTTGAGATGCTCTAACTAAAGGAACATCAAGATGCTAACCTGTATAGAGTAGACCGAGAGGATGACAATTGCAGAAGTACTCTCTGGGCTAAGTACTTACCTCGTCATACTATTTACTATCCTATTTATTCTCATGTGATCACATTAGTACCAATGAAGAGCTGGTTTTCTTACAAAATTTATAGAAAATACTATGGATTTTAAGAAATAGGCTTAATGGAATAGCTCAGAAGAATGTGGAACTGCTGTATGAAAAGGGGAAAGAATGCAGGAATGTGGTCTTGGGATTGAAGGCTCTTGAGAAAAAGTAACAAGATATAACCAATATTCTGTTGTAAAACCAAACATCTTGTTTTGCCTGGCAGGCAATCCCAGAACTAACTTAACACCCCCCCAAATTTAAACTTCTATCTGCCTGAGTCTAACCCATAAAGAGAATTTTACTTTTGGGGAAGTCAAAAGGGTGGTTTTTAAAATGTATTGTTTCTGGTAGTGTTCTCTCATGTCTTTTCATGCTATGACATAGCCTTCCTAAGAATTACTAGTATAGCAAGAAGACAGGATTTTCTAAAGATGGGCCTGTGCCTGGGGAGACAACTCAAAATAAAAACTAAGTCCTACCCCAAGACTGTGCAAGTAGGTACTTCCCAATGATATCTTTCCACATGCCAAGGACCAGATATCCTAAGAGAAATCATTCTATTGGAAACTACAGTAACCCCATGTAAAATGGTTTGTACGCTACACTGAGTATGTCCAAAGCCATTAACCGACGGTTTTATGAGCTGATCCTAAGTCCCATTTTAGAAACATTAAAAAGGTGCCACATGGAGAGGCTCACAATACCAGCCATGAGTAATTCTTAGTTTGCTTTATTCACTGTGTATATAGTGCATCCCTGGACTAGTCAGAAATAAAGTAGACCAAGTTACTTAAAGTTTTGAGTTACTTAATGTCACCAGTCCTGGAGGTGGATCATTAACTTGAGAATCTTGAGAAAACTCACCAAGTGACATCCTTTTTTTAATGCTGAAATTCCGTTAAGACAAAGGTAAATGAAAGGCAAGAGAGTTTATTTGGAGGAATATTTTTCTACTTAAAAATTGAAGAAAGCAAAGTATTCTGAAGGAGGTACATGTAAAAAACTATATAAAAGAATCACTGTTTAGAAAAGGGGGGGTAGCAGGAAAAAAATTAAAGGCATTACAATGCAAGGAAAATAAAAGTTTGCTTTATTTCAAAACATCAGCTTTCTTATATTGGGCCCTGGCCAAAATTCAATACTGATACAAATATAAATTTCTTAGAATGTCAGACTATGTATGTCAGGTGAATTATCTGAATGTCTTTTTAAAGGCAGAAATTTTAAACCACATAAAACAACTAGAAATAATATGCACCAACATGTGCAAACTAACCAAGTTCTAATTTAAGCTGAATAACCAAACTACCTCAACTAGTATTTGCTAATATTTAGAACATTGCACATACTTTCAATAACTTAACTGAATGTCTATTCTTTCCACCTCCAAATCCCCATAGAAAGTACTTTTTCTTTTTTTAACTAGATTCAAATAATAAATACTCATGGTAAGAGATCCTGGCATTAACCACGGCTGAGTTTAAGAGAAGTACAAAAAATCATGAAGATTTATAACTATTCTAAAATGGTCACTTACAGCAATTTCTTAGAAGTTCTAGATAAGAAAGGTAGTTCACTTTCTAACACTATGTTGCTTAATGTAAATCAGAACAGCATCTTAACCAATATTTTACAGGAAGTCCATTTGCCTTGTCAACATTTCATTATAAAGCTGAAATTCTGACCAATATTAAAATTTTAAAAACCCCATTATGCTGAAGTATTAACTTAGTAACAAGTCATGTTTATGAGGCCAGTTGTTAAAATGAAAAAAAAAAAAAAGATGGTATAGTCTTAGTTTTCATTTTAAAAAGATTTAATTCAGTAGTCTGACTTCTCCCTATTTGAAAACTACATTGTGTTGTGCAGCACAGCATGGCACTAAGGTGCACGCAGCGCTCATGGTTCTTCAGTTCCCTTTAAAGGAATGCACTGCAGAATTTCAGCAATGAAAATGAACCAGTTCCTACTTAAATTCCATCTCCAAGAAAATGTGAGACTCTAAGATATAACTTCTGTTCAAGGCAAGAAGATTTCAATCTTAGTATTCCACTCCAATAACTTGAGTTATACCAGCTGTTCCCTCATTGACTATTAAATGATCACTGAAAACAAATGA
The DNA here is from genome assembly GCA_004024945.1 of Uropsilus gracilis. Lineage (NCBI taxonomy): Eukaryota > Metazoa > Chordata > Mammalia > Eulipotyphla > Talpidae > Uropsilus > Uropsilus gracilis. The sequence continues at coordinate 48,258 of PVHY01004742.1, forward strand.
CAATAGCACCCTATTGCCATCATTGGGCTTTTCATCCTTTATATCCAAATATATGCACATAAAATACATGTACAGATAAATTAGTGTTTAAGAATTAAAACTCACATCTACAAATGTCTTTCTTCTGAAACCTATAAAATTGTTTTCAAGACTGGAAACTTACGCATCATGGTGATACGTTAAAAACATCAGAATATATATTACGGAAACTTCAGAACTGACCTTGTAAAAGCAAAAACAACATAATGCTGTTATTGATCAGTCCTCTAATTAGATTGAAAATGATACCACTGAATACTAAAGTCAAGTATTTACTAAATAGTGTTCACTTCTACTAGCCAAACTGATGCCTAACAGCTGAATCAATTATAGTCTTTCTCAGCTCGTTACTGTCCATTAGGAATCCGAAGCATTTTCAATTAAAGCCTTCATTTTTCCTGTAGACTTCAACATGTGTGGCCCAAACTAAAAAAAGAAAGAAAAAGTACAAATAAAGATAATCGTTCACATAATGGTAATGACCTGCCCCCCTCTCAAGTTCAAATCCAAAGGCCGATGTGTTCAGGTATTGCGTGGGGTGGAAGCATCAGCATCTGAGTGAGATGAGATGTGGAGTAAAGGCTTGAAACTCCAAGAAATTCATAACAAATGACTGCCTTTCCTAAGCAGCTACGTATCTTTAAAATATCAACGTATCAATAGTGTAAAATGGCAGAGGCACCCAGACTATTTCATAGAAAACTCCAACTTCGCAAACTAAATCAGTTTATAGTTCAACTTCTCCAAATGTAAGCAAGACAGAAGCATAAAGTTTCTAAAAATATTCACCACCAAATGGATTTCAAAAGTGCTAGAATTTCTAAGATGCTTACCTCTCTGGAACAGATAACCCCTACAACATCAATCTGAATACAGGAACTCAATAATACGATTTAAAAGCTTCCTTGAAATCTCCACCTGTGACCTAGCACACATTCTTCAAGGCATAGAACAAATCTTGCTACCCTCTTCAGAAGACTTTCAGAGAGTGAGCTTTCTTTATTTTGAATTTCTGTATTACAAACTACATATATTGTCTTAAGATATAAAGATTAAAACAAATTTTACCTTGTTATGCTTAAAGAGAAATAAAACACAACATGTAATATTTAACGTTGGAGATGCTAAATAGTGAAACCAGGATTAATTTCTGCTTCCCTTTTTTATGCTCTTCCCTAAATTTCAAATTATTCTGTATCCAGAAAAATAATGTACATATGTAGAACTTACCCTGTAGCATAGCCTTTTGCACTTTACAGAGGACACAGATGAAAGTGAGTGCGGTGCTCTACCATTTTACAGTAGGTAAGACATCTGGTTGAATACTCACCAACACTCTTTCTGGGGTGGCCTCTGACTCAGGCTTTGAAATTCCCTTTTCAAGTTCTCCTTGGCTGTCACTTCGATATCGATAAGCAAATTTCTTCTTCAGTGCCTCTGCTATAAGGGCAGCAGGGTCAGTAGCATCTACCACTTTGGGCTTTATATCTTGTTCTGATCTAGAGGTACGAAGAGAAACCAAGAGGACATGTAATATGTTGGTATTCCACAACTTTGTATGCCGTTCCATGCTAACAGCATTTCTCTAGCAACACGGATACTCAAAAAGACCTGATAAGGATTGGTAGCACTGAGATGGAAAATCAGGCTGATTTTAAAATCAGGCTGAATAAAACAGCACCAAAGTGCCCAAAAGTTACTCAATTCATCCTAAGAGAGCACTGATCATGTCCTCATTCAAGGGTTGTCTCTGAAAGCCTAGAGATACAATATAGAATACCTCTTACTTGAATGACTGGACAGTAACAAAAAGACAACATGCAGTTAGAGAAAAATTTAAAAACTAATCCGCAAGTGTTTGTTTTGCTAAACTCTTAGTTTAGCTTTTTATAAAAGTCATTGGAGTTCATCTTTTTAAAACTAAAATTTTAGAACTATTCACAGTGTCTATTAAGCAAAGTTCTTCAGAAGCCTAGTATTTTGCAAGACATAAAAATGAGGAATGTGAGCAAGAAGGTAAATATATCCTCACCTTTTTACTGATCGAAGTTTTACACTGTTCATATCTTTAAGGATCTCAAGCATATTTGGCATATCTTGTTTCTTTGGACTGTTTTTAACCAAAGTCTTTCCAGCACTGGCTTTTTTCTCTCTTCGTCCTTTAATCAGGTCAATAGCAGATATACTTTGGGGGAATATGGATGGAGGAGGAAGGGGAGGAGGTGGAGGAGGTGGTGGGATAGAAGGTGCTGCCGTAGTAATAGAAGTGGCAGGATCAAGATCACCTACAGAAACAAGGAGAAAATTCTGATGGCGATAGGCAAATTAAACTTTTAAAAGCAAAACAAGAACTTTCCTGTGTCTTTATCTTTAATAAAGATATTAAACAATATCTTTAAAAAGAATACTAGTTATGTAAGTAGAAAAAGTATCAGTTACTTGGTTAGAATCTAAATGCCTTAATCTCAGTGATCACATCATTTAATCCCAAACTGCAGATGGGAAAGTTTCCTATAATTTAACAGGTGTTTTCGTCATATCAAGTGTTCAAGTCTAATAACTGTGGCACAGTTTGTTAACTACTTTTGATATAAAGCAATCTGTACTACATGAATAATTTTCTCCAACATACACAGTGTGCTATAGCTATTTGAAAAACTTTGATAAAAGTGTGATTCATTTTAAGGATATATACATATAAGATTTAATAAGCTTGCATTGACTAGGGAGTAATTAAAAATGTTAAATATCTAAAACAAGAAAGTTAAAGTTGTTATAAAATAAGGACCAAATAATCCATCTTTTTGCATAATGAGGGGGTTAGAGTTTTCACTGGATTGAGTAAAGTTGATTGGGGGGGGGGGGTGGAGGGAGTTTTACTCAAGTGCTACATAACCTGAAAATCGAACATAAATCCCCCATTCTCATTATTTATGGCAGTTTTTCTACTCTGCCACAAGAGGGAGACCAAGAAAGAGAGAAATGTGATTTACTCAATACAAGGGCAGGACTTTTGGTTTTTAAAAAGTCACACGCAAACTTCACTTAACACTGATTACTGCCCAAGCAAAGGACCTGGTGCTCCAGCCCATTTGCCCTCTGCCCACTGCTCCAAGTTGGTTCATTAAACTCCCAGAGAAGTACAAGCAAAGTGGCTCAGAAGCAAAGTATTCCTTATCCTTTAGACAGAGTTGGTTAATGCTGAGTCTGGCCAGGGCACAGAAAACAGTACTAGGAAAAACAACCAGTACCTGCCAGTAGGTTAATGGATTAGGATTTCAAGGCTAAGATTTCTTCTCCAAAGTCACAATGCCATACTAATAAGAGCAACTGTACTAAACCAGGAGTCTCAAGAGGACCTGAATTCACTTTCCATGCTGGACAAAAGAAAGAGCTACTATGTGCTGACAGCATTTTATATAATTTCCACTTACCTCCCATAACAACTCTGTAACTAATATTCACATGTTAATATCCACATTGTAAATCAAGAAAGAGAGGAAGAAATCAAAATTTTAACCTGTTGCACCAACTAAGAGCTACAGAAAAGTACTTGCCTCTGACATATACTGGTAAGCAGCACACCCAACCTTGTCAGGGCTGTTTTGAGATTACTTCATCTCTGATAAAACTGGTATCATCATCATAAACAACTATGGAAAACATTCACTTGAGTAATTATGCAACAGTGCCAACTTCATTGTTTTCCTAGAGTAATGTAAAGGAGAGCATCAAGACTACCACAAGAAACACCACTTATGGCTGACTGGGTCCAGTTCTGAGCTATGCAGAGACCTGTCTGTTGGTTTTCTTACAACCCCACTGGCTATTTGGTAATTTTTAAATTAACAGGACTACTAATTTGCAGTTTTCAGGTTAAACCAAATGTAGGACTTACTGACCTGCAGGGAGATTTTGCTGCTCTTGCAGGGTCACAATTTTGGCAATCTGGGCTCTGAGTGCAGCAAGTTCATTTTCAAGAGCACAAATCTTCTGCAGGGCTTCCTCATTTGCCAGAGTTGGAGTCTTTAGCTGAGGCTCTTCCACAGAGAGGTTTGGTAAGGAAAACTGCCTGCTTGGGAGCTTCTCAATGAAAGGCAGGTCATCCTGAAGGGGCAGTCCTGACCTCACCTCTGTCCTGTACAGAAAAAAGTTAACAGTACAGCTTTGAGAAGAAATAAGAAAGATCTTTCCCAAGCAATCAGAACATGGGTCATAACAGCTGAGAACCATTTTTCAGGGGGATCTTATGTTACATGTCTTCCAAAATATTTCAAAACAAAAAACCTTTATGGCGATACAATACCAGGTATGGACTACTACTTGCCATCATTCTTCTTAATTCTAATCTACATAATATATACAGACTAACACTGTGAAAAGCATTACAGGTTCTTACTATATTTTTGCTATTTCATGTTTTGTTGTGCTCTGAACTAAGGTGAAAAAGTGTTTTAATGCTCAAAATAAATCACTAATTGTATTTGACTACAAAGTCAAATCAGTAAGCAATTGATCTTTCGCTAGGGTCTTCTCCACATCAATTCAGTGTTTCCATGCATGACAACAGTTATCAAACTGCAAGACATATTGGAACAGTATGGGCCAAAGCATCAAAAACTAAAAAGAAGAAATCACTGTACTTGAATGCATGCAACAACCAAATAAACGGTCACTTTTTTGCTATTTATTTACAGTCACATTTTTTAACTTAGATCTAAAAAGTTGTTTAATATGCACTGCTCCATTGATCTACAAATAAAATTCTTTTGAAGTTGGGCATAAAATTCCTGTTTCAACTTTCAACTTATACATTTACCCACTTCCTCATATACAGTAAGGTTTTCCAGACCTCTTAAGAGTGTATTTCTTCTTTCAGCTTTATTGAGATAAAACTGACAGCTTTGTGCGTATTTACATATGCAACCTGATCATTGGATATGTATATTCACTTTGAAATAAAGACCACAATCAAATCAATTTTCCTCAATTTCCTATGGTCATGTGACTGAGTTTTGTTTCACAATATGTAGACAAAATGTAGGTGAGCCACCATGGAAGACTGCTTAAAGGAGGATGACTCTAGAGGGGAAAAATAGTCCTTTCCTTTCTAGCTCCACCTTTCCTCCTCCTGAGAACCTTTGAGTGCAGAGTGAAGACTAAAGCTTCAGTCACATAGGGCACAGAGCTAACCCTGGGAAGCCTGATGTTACTGTAGGGCCACTATCAGCTCTGGAGAATTCACTCTGTTTTTGACTTGAGGAAAAATAACATCATCTTGATAGAAAAATAAACTTCTACTCTATCGAAGTCATTATTTTTGACTTATCTGTTGTGTGTAGTTATACTTATTATTATAGTTATACTTATTACTTATAATTTTCACCAACACCAAATTCAATTCCTTTTACAGGATACTGGTATTTTATTTTTGTTGAGGGCTGTGTAATTCTTCCTTCTGTCCTGTGTTTTAAATGGAGGATCTCTAAACTCTTAGCTTTTGGTATTAGGCAGTGATTTTTGATTTTTTTTTTATGGCAACTTTATTTCTGCCCTGTGTAATTAACCTACCATACAAGGAGTTTAGCTGCAAATTGGCTTTTATTTGTAACATTATTAAATAAAAATACTCAGAGAATACATGTCCTAGTTCTTACCTAGTCCTTGTTTGCCTAGCAACCAACTTTAATAATACCAACTTTATTACTTCCCTTTAATTTGGAATATTTGTGGGCTAGGGAAATATTTGGTTTGCAAAGTTCCAATTTCTAGCTCATTTCTTAGTTCCATATACTGGGTTAGAAACAGATGATGAAACTTCCACAAAAGTATACAAAGATTAAACAAAGGTAAACTTCTATAAGAACAGTACCAATATACTAATTACATATATTAATATACTGATTAAATCTATTAATTTGTTCTTTGAAAGATTACACACAAATGAGAAATCAGATAATAAAGCTTTATTCAACCTAAAATAATTTTATTAAGATAAAAAATTATTTAAAAAAAATCACCGTCGATCTTTGTTGATGCATCAAGTTAAATTCTGATTTCTATCTCCCTGTCATAGGATAGGTCAAATAATTTTGTTAAACAGCTCTGTAAGTTACAAGCTGATGGTAATCTACTGAACAGTTTCTTTAGGAAGGGTTATTTACACAGAATATGTTCTTGCTTTCCTAACTTTATTTGCATTGAACAAGTGTGGGTAAAACACAGAAATCTCAATTAAGTGTAGAATTAAAAGTACGACACTGGTATAAAACAACCATGAGGAAAGAAGGAAGAGTAGAAACAGATATTGAACCTAGAGAAAGTGATCAGAGGTAACAGGTTTTTAGGACAGATTGGACGCCACCATCCTGGTCACAGGTACTGGGGAAGAGGAGGGTGTGAGCTGGAGTCTACAAGGAAATGGACTCCAACACACATGAACCCAAAAGAATGAATCTGATCTGGAGATGGAAGTATGTATCAGTAAAGACATTTCATGAAAGTCCATAACAGCAAATAAAATTAAATTTTGGCTGTCAGAATCTAATGTACTGAACAAAAAGCAATGTTCTAAACCTATATACTCAGAAACTAGTGGTCACTTCAGCAGAGCATATCTCCACTTAAAATTCTTAGACATCATGGGATTCAAAAGTGCTAAATATGTATAAATTTGTCTTAAAAAGTTATCATTCAAGTAATGCAATCTTCAAACCTCATGAATATTTTTTCTTCAATATCCAGAACTAGGGTAATATGACAATCTGAATCGAGACATTAACTATAAGGCCTGTTTAAATGCTCACTTTCTCACAAATTCTAGCCAAAAATAAACTGAAAAAATTAATGTACATTAACCAGCAGTGTTAAAGAAAAACAGAATTAAGTTTCTGTACTTCCCCATAACTCCTACAGGTATATTTTATCCTTTTGTTTTTCTAGCTATGGAACTAAAGATTTAGGACCAAGTATTCACTAATCTTAAATACCAGTGAGGGAGGAGAATAGAAAAAAATGGTTAGGGTCTTTAGCAAGATGATATAAATTAAGAGTGGCAGGTTATTTGTGAATCATGTATATACTGTATTTATAAACTTAATTATATGTAGTCACATTTTTCTATGGTTATGGGTTCAAATAAAGTATGGAAAATGTGGAAGTTTAAAAGTGGATCTTTATAAGCTGAAAAAAGTAATCTCCAATGATTACACCTTCTCAAAAACATGACCTGGAAATTTGACATTTACAGAAGAACCAAAACAGGAGTTGCTGCTCTGTAATGCCCTTCCTTGTGTATGGAAAACACCAGATTTTTTTAAATTCTCAGACATACCCCTGTCTTTGAAAACACAAACATACTCCTTCTCCATAGACACCTGTTTTATAAGACAGTCAAATCATCATTAGAACCGATCTGTTTTGGAATCCTTCAGAACAGAGCTATTAAAAGCTACAATACAGAGGCAGAATTAATCCAGACTAAAAGAAATGCGCTTTCTAATACAAATGGCCAATAGACATATGAAAAAATGCTCAACATCACTAATAATCTACATCACTAATAATCTTCTTGATTATTTGCATTTGCATTGCATTGCATTTCTTATGCAAATCAAAACCACAATGATTTACATCTTATACCAGTAAGAATGGTCCATATTAAAAACAAACAAAAATGGGCAGGCCGGGCACGGTGGCTCGTGCCTGTAAGCTTCAGTCTATGAAGCGGCCGGGGCTAGGGATCGCAGTTCGAGTCCCCCCTGGGGTCCGTAGCAAGACCTAGTTCCCCCAAAAAAAAAAAAAAAAAAAAATAGCTGGGCGTGGTGGCACGCGCCTATAATCCTAGCTACCTGGGAAGCTGAGGCTGGGGAATGCATGAGTCTGTGGTACCCTGGGCAACGGGAGCCTGTGGTTCCACGGGCAAAAATAGCGAGACCTAGTCTCAAAAAAAAAAAAAAGGTAATAACATGCTGGTGTGGATGTGGAGAGAAAGGAATACACTGCTGGTGGGAATGCAAACTGGTCCAGTCACTGTGGAAAGCTGTGTGGAGGACCCTCAAATTACTGAAAATGGAGCTATCATTCCATCCAGCAATTCCACTTCTAGGAATTTACCCAAAGGATACAAAAACAGTAATTCAAAAGGATCCTGTACTCGGATGTTTACTGCAGTACTATTTACACTAGCCAGGAAACCCCAACAGACAAATGAGTCAGAAAGTTGTGGTATAGGCACACAATGGAATATTATTTATACATCAAAAAAAACAAACATGTCATTCACAGCAACATGGATGGAGCTAGAAAGAATCATGTTAGCAGAAACAAGCCAGAAAAAAGAAATTCTGGATGGCCTCTCTTATATGAGCGATATAGAGAAAACAAACGGACAAGAAAAATTTTAAATTGTCAACAGAACCGAAGCATAAGAGGGGAAAGAAGGTAAAATTGGGGGCAAAAAAGTTGGTTCACAGGTGATACAGTGGTGGAAGAACTTCGGGGTAGACAATGATGTAAAATATATATAGATACGTGCAATCAATCAGAAAATTTTTAAATGCTCTTTCGAGAATATGTGCATAATTCAAGTAAATTTTAAGAAAGAAAAACAAGTAATAAAATCAATAAAAAGAGAAATCAAGTGAGGAGTTCCCAAAAGATAAAGAACCAAGGTGTGATCATTTCTTGAAACCAATTTCTGGATACAAACTTCTGTTGGTGAGATTCTACCTTTAGGTTTGATTTTGGCTACAAAGTACCTCATGGCAGAAAGTACAGGTCCTTATTTAGAGTGGCACAGCATAAGAATTTACCTACTTATCTTGTCAAATCTTAGTGTCAAGGGCAGCCACTTTGGGAGTAAAATGTACATTAGTATGATGGGTTTTTTAAGCTCTACTAACTACTTACAAGAAAATGCTAAATTAAATCTCATGTACTACTGAGGTCTTTTCCCATTATATCATAAGTTACTGAAAACTCAAAATCTGAGATACTTTTAATAGCCCGGAAAGGTATAAGAAATACACTCTACTGTTAATAGGATCCAGGAAGTAGGGGAAAGCTGTCAATTTTGTTCCCTGAAAACATGAAATTGGGTAAGAAGCTAACAATCTTTTCAAATCATGCAAGTAGGTATATAAAGACAACTAGACTGGGGAAATTACTTTGATAGAGAGAAATTGTCCAGAAAGGATTTTATAGGGGGAAGTAGATAAGATTTCTGTGAGATTATAGATCCAGAAAACCAATGGAATTCATAGTATTAGCCCATTTTAAGTTCTATTTAACACAAACCACTCATTGTTTTGTATTTTAAAACTGAAGCTTGTGAATATTTAATGAAAATGACCTCTTTCTTGTTTTAGTATATGTGTTGCTGAAGACAGCACATAAAACACATGAAAACACTCTGCATCTTGACTTTATCAGTATTACTATCAATGTCATGATTATGATACTATGCCATAGCTTTGCAGGATGTTATAAGTGGAAACTGGATACAGGGTATAAGGAATGTTTTTGTATTACTTCCTGCATGTAACAAATCTCTACCTCAAAATGAATTTAATTAAGAAATCAAACATCTTAAAAAAGGTTTTTTTACCTGCTAAACCTTAAACATCTGGTCTTTGTTCATCTATAGTATGTACTCACTTCAACTTGTTAATCAGATCAAATTCCTTCTTTGTTCTTGGGTTACTTGACTCATTTCATTCAGTTAATACAACTCAAATGTAATTACTCTTGCTAATAAAATCAATGATAATTTTCCAACTTCAAAACAAAATTAAAGCTTGCTAGTCTTGGGGTTACCTAGCCTCCAAGTATTTGACAGTGATGATCAGTTTATTCTCTGCGCCACAATAACCTCCCACCTCTGCTTTTATAAGCCTCTCTGCTGGTTCTTCATCTTGAGCTGCTCTTGTGGATGGAGTCTGATTAACACTGAATGCTGACTTTATTCATGATACACTTGTTCATCATGTGTTACATATGTGCCCTGAGCACTCTATTAGCCATTGGACCTTGACACCAACATAGAAGCTTTTTCATTAGTATCTAGACACATAAAATCATTTCTACAACAACGTGAATGTCCCACAGGAAATTAAAATACAACATATTCCAGACTGCCTACTATTTCCACCCACCAAAAAAAATCTATTTTCCTGTGTTTTCACTGATTGTGCCATCATTCTCATAATTATCATAGTCAGAATTACCTGAGAATCTTTCTCTATTAACTCTAATATCTAAAAAGTTTCTAAGACTTTTAAGTTCCTTTGAGTATCTCTTTGTTCCTTTTCTCCATGTCTTCTGTCATTTTCTTAAACTATTCAAATGCTGGCTCTCTTCCATTTATTCTTCATACTGTTTATATATATCAAAATCCTGTATTTAAAAGTTTACAGCAACTTTATTCATAATAAATCTGGAATCATTCCAGTTTCCATCAACTGGTGCACAGTTAAACTGTGGTCTGCCCATACAGAATAGTACTTAGTACTAAAAAAGGTACTAATGTACATAACAATCTGGATGAATCACTAGAGACTTATGCCCAAAAAAAAAAAAAAAAATCTTTTAACAAATTTGATACTAGGGTGTTTAAATTTCTTCCATGGTTCCAAACTCCTTCTGGTAGTCTAACACATTCATACCTACTTTCCATATTCATATCCTGCAGCTTACCATTTTTCTGCTCTCTAGCTTTACTGAACCACATGGAGTTTCCTAAACGTGCCATGTTTTCTCTCTGTTAGTACCTTTAAATGCATTCATTATCTCTGGGATTCAGTCTTTCTATTTGATTGGCTACTACTGACCTTGGATGAGGATTCAGGTCTAGTAAGTAACTCTACTCTTTAGACTTTAGAGTATCAATATTGATTTTCTTCCTAATCTCTCCTAAGCACACCAAATATGCCTGCAAAATCATGATCATGTCTTACTTTAAACTCTATCCTTGATGTACAACCAAGAATGAAGAAGTAAATATGCTAAATTTTATTTATTAGATCAAAATAGTCAACAATTTATCAAGTTCTTTCAGATAAATGGAGGTTTTCTTTAACTATCAACATATTATTTCCTTTGAATCATATCTTGACTCAGTTTTAAGAACACAATCTCCATGATCGGCATTGATTTCTCTAACTCAATAAGACAGTAGTTAGTAATTACTGTACTTAGTCATATTTATGATAGTTCTTTTCTATTATGTTAAAATGTAAATTTCTGAAGGCTAGGATATTCTGTAATTCATCAGGGTATAGGCTATAGCTATATGCCTCTAAGGAACTATAAATAATAGCTGCATCATTAAAATGAACAGAAAAGAAGACTGATCAAGAAAAGTAACTGGGTTACTTACTAGAGTCAAGTTAGACTAACCTTTGTCTCATTGAACACTCTCCTTCTTCTTCGGCTACCCACCCAACATCAGCAAATGACACCACTGCATCCTCTCCTGGGTGGCTGGGACTCCTTCCTATTGTAGGGCTGGTAAGCTGTAAGTTACAAATGAGAACAAAACAAAAATGTTTGAGTAAAATTTTTTAATCACTGAAAGGAAAATCATTGGCTCTCCTATTATAAACACATGGGCAGTTTCTAATAACACTGGAAATCACCATGAAAGGAACTATTGTCTAACAGTATATGACAATCTCTGAATTTTAATTTTACTCAAGTTTTATTTTACAGGTTCAATAGAAATTTTTTTATATCTACATTATAAAATATTAAGAATTTTTTTCAAGTTAAGCATTTTTTTTCTGAAAAGAATATTTTTTTAAAAACTAATATAACAGTAACAAAGTAGGGACCGATTTTTACTAGATCTGGAAATATTTTTAAATTGGTATCATTAATATGTTGTTACAATGTTGAACAAAATCCTAACCCCTCCAAATTTTAAATGAAAGTATAAACAGGATTTAAGGAAAATACAAACAGCAGAACAGAAATTCTCCAGTAAACTTTAAACACATAGATGGAAAAACAGAATATTCTTAAAGACACAAAGGAAAAAAAATGCAAGTTGAGAAATTTATCTTGAAAAAATTTAAAACGAATTTAATTGAATTAAACTTAAATTCTGTTGTATCTTGCAGTCAATGGATAATTTTAAAATAAAATTTTCAAATTAGTATATTTCCTAAATGTTGAAATGAATTTTAAATAAAAAAGAAAATGTAGACCTAACTGAAGGGAAAAATTAAAAAGGCCCAAAAGACTTACTTATTAATGTACTATTTTCAGAAAGATTTTACTTTGTACTTTTTAAAAGTTAATTTTTTATGTTTTTCTGATTATTTATTTATTTTTTGTTTGTGCCTTATAATTACTGTCATTCCAGACAAGCATTTGGAAGTTAAACTTAAATAATATTCCTTTTAAATGTAAAATATACCATGCAAACAAAATATACTTAATATCAAAATTTTATCTACACATATGAGCTGCTGTCATGTGTACTTCATTCCGATGTCACAAATAACTAACATTATATACAGAATTATGAAAGCGACATTTAACAAATTCATGCTAATAATATCAAGTTTTTTAATAACTTAATTTATGTTTTTGCAAGAGTAGGAGAGGACAGTAAGGCTTGAGAAAACAAATTGTAATGAAAAAGTAGGTTTAAGAAATGCATCCTAGGCAGAAAACAAAAGCTAATAATGGAATTAAAATGAAAAGACTTTTAAACTACCCCCCTTTTTTAATGTTGTGGAATAATTGTGGACAAAAGAGGAAAAAAAGAATAAGCAAGAACACTGTGAAGGGACAATGATTAAATGAAAATCAAAATGAAGATTTTTGCACTTCTCTTAAATGTTTCAGAAATTCATCAAAATACACCAATAAACAGTATAGATGGATATCTTATAAAATAAAACTATCTAAAAGTTTTGGTAATAGTATGTTCCTTATTCCTATCATTACGGAAACAAAATGGTATGTTAATATTGCTATCAGTCAGCTATAAGATTCTGAGGGATCATTTGGGAGCCTTAAACAGAAGGTCCAAGGCCTCTGGAAGCTCCCAGAGGATTCATTAATGTGTGATTTTGTAACGTAAGAGATAATAAAAGCACAACCTGAATTCTGCCTTCTTATGGTGCTGCTATTCATGAAGATCAGACTATAAGACTATGTCTTAAAAATAACATTTTTTTCTAATAGTTGGAATGAAGCTTGGGATATTCAATACATATATAATTTCATTTTTACCTCAAGATTTCTTATTTGTCATTAATGTCATAAAATTCTCTTCCCCGATATTTTAATTTATAAAAGAAATGAGTTCTACGGATACTCAAAACCTAAGCCATTTGTGGCAGCTTTTTAGAATATTTTATCATGGAAATAGCAAACACTTCTCTATTTTACAACTGTAATACTTTATACATTAAATATGAAATGTTTCTTTTACACAAACTTTTAAAAAATTATTCTATAATATAATCTGTTTGCAACCTTTCCAGATACTAATTATATTTAATCACTGAAGTAATGCCATGTCTATAATGTGATCAAAAAGATGAAAAAGTTAATAATATTGTTAAGAACCAATTCCAGAATTGCTAAGATTTGTATAATTTCTAACTGACATTCATGCACAAATTTTAACATGCAAGTCACCTATCTACATGAAGTTATTTATGCCAATAAATAAGTCTAACAAAGTCTTAGAGAAATCATTTAAAATATAAAATGATAGTAAGTTAAAATGTTGTGAAAAAATAATATAAACTGAAAAATAATAAAACTATCTTTCATTTAAAGGCAATCTCAATTACTGAAATGTGCACTGAGTAACATTAAGTATGGAATGAAAAGCACAATTCACTTAGTCAAATATCAGTTAGGTGAAGTCAGTACAGAGAAGGGGACTGACAAAGTTCCTGGGAGTATGATTTAGACGCTGCTACTGATGACATGCATGATGATTGATGAGAAGTTTGAAAAAGAAAGACCAACTTACTGAATTTCCCAGCAACGTCCTGTACTACAACAGCTATTGTTAGTAGGGGGAAAAAATGAGAGCAGTAAAGGAAACTGAAACAAATTTTTCAAATTCAATGGCTTTACAAAATTCAAAATTAAAATTGGTGTATACTGATTTAAGTAAGGAATTCCTTTAAAATAATTTCATTCAGAGCAAAATTTTACGGATTTTAAAATCAATTTATAGCTAATACAATTAACCAAAAAAATCAATTATATTTCAAGAATTTTACAAAGTTTAGGTAATTTAACATATTCTGATAATGCAAAACAATGCCAAAGAAATTAGATTACTTAAAATGCATAAAAATATACAATCTTTACAAATGTTGAAATACTTTTAACAAAATACTGGGAAAGTTAACTCTGCCTTTATGTGACTTTTCGTAAAATAAACACTGCTGCCTTTATGTGACTATTCATAACATGAACTCTGGTACTAGAAACCTAAATTCTTTCTACCAAAAAGGGTTTAGAGTAAATAGATCTGGTCAATTTTATCACCTTTTATTTACAGTCAAGTATAAAACATGTATTCTTAAAGCATAACCATAATAACCACTAGCTTTTTTTTTTTTTACAATTATTCCTTTTTATGCCAATTCCTACTATCAGAAAAAAAAATGAAAGAAATTCTGCATTTTACTTTGCCCACTGGCAAAGCAGTATGGCTGCATAAAAACAGTTGTCTGAAGGAAGGAAAACTCAACAACTACTTTAGCACAGACTCACTACCGTCTCTGAGTAACATGGTCACTTTAAAAAAACTGAGTGTTAGCACCTGACAGCTGTCTGTGTGCCTGGGTCCTAGCCCTCAGAGCTCCCTTGCCAGTGGGGAGCAAAGGGGGTGAAGGTTCCTGGGTAACTCCCCTGAGCGCGGTGAGCCCTGGAGGGGGGATAGGGTGGGGGATTCGGTCACCCTACCCACCAGCGGATGCTGCTGCACAGGGCAGCCATCTGTAGCCCAGATCGGCAGAGCCATGTTGACCCCTGCATCCAGTCGAAGGGGAGCATGGAAGGGCGCAGGCTCAGCCCTCATGGAAGGGCACATGGAAGGGCCCCTGCACAGGTGTGTGGGGGAAGGGCTTTGGGGTTTTCCATTTCACTCTCACTCCAGTTAAACTTCAAAAGCAAGAACATCATGCGCAACACGAACCCCATCATAAAACAGGTGAGGGATCATGCAAAAATCCAGCCCACAAGCCTGAGCTGGACACAGCAGATGGGCAACCAAGAGAACCAGTGTGAGGCAAGACAAACAACCACAGAGACATGATGTCACGATGTACACCTATGCGCTTACTGGGCCAAGAAGACCTGGGACCTCATTTTGGAGGTGCCTTCTAGGAGAGCAATGCCCCCTCCCCACACTACAGGAGAGGAGAGGAAAACCAAAGATGGGGTAATTGCCCCACATCAAAACTGCAAACTGAGGCAGAGGAGATGATCTACAAAGGCCATTCACAGACACCTGTTTTCACAGAGAAACTTCTTCACCGACACTGGCTGGAGGCGAGACCCCCTAAATCTGACACCAGAGCCATAAGGTAAAGCAGCAAAGCAGAAGAGATGGGATTGGAGAAGACGGCCTGCAGCAAGAAAACATGGACAGATCACAAATGAATACAGACTAGCTGCCCAACACAAACTGAAGACTGAAAACCTACCAGCAAGGCTCACCTGGTTCCAACAACACAGTCCCTCACCCAGTGAAAGGACACTGCCACAGGACAGAAAGAGACTAATAGACTTAGACTTAGTACAACTAGTAAACAACTAAGATTGGGGTTTGAGACAATGGAAGGGGTACCAGAGGAAGGAGGGAAGGGAAGGTATCCCAAAAACCACTTACAGAGGTTGTGATCTAAAGAACAAAATAAATAGTAAAACAAACAAAAATTGAGCAATAAAAAACTACCCATGACCTACCTCTCAAAATAACCTTGGAAGGCAAGTAACAGTACCCCCTTGGAGAAACATCTTTACAAAATCAATTACTGAGCACGAATAAAACCACAAACTTCATTTATTTACAGTTAGGCTTCAAATTACTATGCTACTCTGTCAAATTTGTAAAATATTTAATGCTTGCATCTGGACTTGGTTAGACTTAACACCCATTTTATAGCTGAAAATACCAAGACATACATGCTATGATATCACTGGTTATACTGCAGATTATCAAATAGTCATTGGAAAAGTGTTAAATTTACCAATATTTCTGGAATTAATCCAGGTGTTTATCTTCATTCAGTTCAGATATCAAAGACCACACTAAGTCTCCAACTTCACTGGTTTCTGACAGACCAGACTTCTCTTAGTTCCTTAACTATTTTGCTGTAGGACCTCTGCACATATTGTTCTCTCTGCTCTTAACCCACCCTCAAATTTCTGCAGGGATGACTCTGTGATCCTTAATTGAGTTTCCTTCAAAACAAATCTCCCTGATCACACTATGACTATTCCCCAAGCTTTACTTCATGACATTTAGTACAAATTATATTCTACGTTTATTAGAATATTTACTTATTTAACATCCCTCATACAATCATACCCCAATAAGGACAGAAATCAAGCCTGTTCACCACTGACTAACCAATAGTACCTACCACAACATATGGATTTCAAGTTTATCCACTAAATAAAAATGGACCATGACAGGAGGCAGTGTTGCTTCCAAATTTAGTCATGAAATGTGAATTTGAGTGAGAACTGCATTCATTACATCATATGCCATGTAACAATGTGGCTACATTCTGAGAAATGTGTAGTTAAGTGCTTTTGTTGTGTTAACATCACAGAGTGCAATTACACAAACCTAGATGGATGGGATAGCCTACTACACATCTAGCTATATTGCCTGTGGGCAATATAGTTCTAATTATCAATTCCAACACTTTTAGCAATGCAAGAAACTAGTCTGGAGCAAAGTGGGGACATGCCCATGTGTGAGGTACACATTAATATAGGTTAAATTAGTCAAAGATCTTTCCATTATAGAGCTGGGATTCAAACAACTACACCACTGTCAAATCCCCACCCACTCCTTATCTAGGAACACTCAGAGTGGCCTTTTCTTTCTTTTTTTAAACCTAAAGTTATCTTTGATATTTTATTCTTTAGTACCTTTTTACTGAGACTTCCAAAACAATCTCTGCTGAGGTTATAAAACTTGAATGCATTAAAGAAGCCCTCAAGAAGTTTTAAAGCATGTACGAAATTCAGGTTTAATAGGCCATGAGTAGAATCTGTCTCTTTAAAGCTCTGTAAATGTTTTTTGCAAAGAGATTGGGAAAATAAAGTCACCTGGAATAAGAGGCCTGAGCCTACATACTTTTTATTTAAAGAATCCACTGCTGAAAGCTGCTGCAAATCAAAAACATCTGTACCCTTTCTTTTCATTCCCTAAGAGTCACTGCTTTCTTCATTTCCTCCATGATCTGATACTCAATTTTGGTTTCATGAATCCAGAATAAGAACTATGAAAAAAGAGGGGTCTATTCTCTCACGCTGCCTTAATCGGGTTACTACTACTAAGATGGCCACACATTTAAAAATACTTGTGCTTGTGGCCATGTAGTTGTGACTCTAGGCTGAAATGTACCTATCTGAAAGATTTGTAACAAGATCAGGACAAGTCTGTTTTTCTTCAGTTAAAGTAAATGTGAAGGGCCTGGATATGTGTTTTGGTTATAAAGTAGTCAATCATTTCTATGAATGAAATGAAGTACAGGTAAAGCCAATAAAACCTACAGGCAAGTCTTCTTTAAATAATACAGCAAAGAAACATTAACTGAATGCTTTATTTTTACATTTTATCACTTCACTTTATTCCCAGGTTCAATATTTATTGTGTCCATTAACTGTGTTGATGAAGATATAAATAAATATGTTGGGTCTGTGTTCTGACCCTTGACCCTACAAATATGCAGAAATCCAATTTGTAAAATCAGAGAGTTGGATTAGAAACCAAATAAATTAATTATTTACTCAACTATAATGTGGCAGTATCAACAAACAATCTATACACACATTTTTATTGTGCTGGTTTCAATTACCTAAGTATAGTTTTTTGAACTGGTCCTATGACTGCTGTATTCTCAGTTTAATCCATTTTGATTTCCGTCTCCTCACCTATGACCCTACAATGGTATCTACCCTCTCTGGGTCCAACAGTGGTGCATCAACCCCGTATTTTCTATAGTAATATTTACTTATGTTGGACTCCTGCATAGCATGGACACATTTCTCATCAAATTACTCAACTAGGATGGGGGGAACACAAAACAAAACAAATTACTCAATTATTTAAGAGAAATAGCAAAAATTACAATTTTGAATTTATTACTCTAAACTGCACCCTTTATATTTTTAGAATGCATTTATATTTTTGATAGATGTAGAAAAAAGTAACAGTAAATTAAAAGCATCTAAGTAGCAAATAAAATACTCTAACACTAGCAGTAAACATGAAAGGACTCAGTATGCTACAAAATTATCTGGAAGTAAAAATCTCACTACAGACAAATGTCATTTTCCATTATATTCTCAAGTAGGTCAACAATGTTCCTCCTACCTTAATTCTCTCATGTTAACCCATCTCTCTGAAAACAGAGCTCCTAATTCTTCCAAAATCTAATTATTCTGCTTGTATCCCGATAATGACTAATAACACTAAGAAAGAATGCTTCCAATGAAATGTACTTGGCTCTAGTACTTGGCTTACTGACTGTCAAGGTAGATTTGGGCTGCTACCAGAAAATGCTACCATAATCTTTTTCATGTCTCTAGTTACATGTACACAAATTCTGAAACATGCTCTCTTGCAACTGGGAGCTTAAGGTAAATAGGCTATACTAAGAATTTCAATGGAACTGAACAATCAGAAAAATAGCCTTAGTTAACATAAATTATTTGGTAACGAAAGCAAAGTAAAGCAGTTAGTCAGCAATTGACTAAATGAATTCACAGAAATCGTGCTTTGGCATTTTTCTACCACAGATTTTTTTTTTAGACCCATAGTTTGATAAAAAATTAACTCTTGAAAAGTTCTAATCTGTCAATTTCTAGTTTTATGCACAAAGGCTCTGTCAATCAATTTGGATACAAGACTATGAACACAACAATCTTTTTTTAGTCAACCTGAATAAACGCTCTCTCTTACCACTTAAGATATTTTTACCTCTAGCTACCAGAAAAAGCAATTTATGAGTATAACATGATATCAAAAAAGCTGACCAATTCACTTTTCAGTTTTGTGAATTGTGCATTAAACACATCTTTCATACTCCATATGCTAATCTAATATTTAAAATTGGTATACACGCATCTAAAAATGGACTGATTATCAAAGGTCTAAAAAAAACTCATACAACTCAACTAAAAGAGAACCCAATCAGAAAATGGACAGAAGAGGTAAGTAGGCACTTTGCCAAAGACAACAGATGACATACAGGCACGTCAAAAAACATTCATCATCAATTATTGTCAGAAAATGCAAATCAAAAGTACAGTGAGATATATCCCATACCTGTGAGAATGGCCAATATATAAACAACTGAAAATAACAAGTGCCGGTGAGAATATGGAAAAAAAAGGGATCTCCCTATACTGTTATTAGAAATGCAGACTGGTTCAATCTCCTTAGAAAAAAGTATGGAAGTTTCTCAAAAGATTAAAAATGGATCTGCCTTATGACCCGGCAATTCCATTCCTGGGTATCTATCCGAAGAATACAAAATACAAAATCGAAAGGACTTCCACGTTCACTGCAATAGCCAAGCTATGGAAACAACCTCAATGACCATATATGAATGAGTGAATCAAGAAGATGTGGTGTATACATAATGGAATACTATTCAGCTATCAAAATTTTTCTCACCATTGGGGGCAACATGGTGGACCTAGAGGAGATAACATTAAGCAAAATAAGTCAGAAGGAGAAAGACAAATATGAAGTGTCACTGAGATGTAGAATATCGAGAAACAAAACAAAAGCTCAGATAAAGCCAAATTTAAAGAACTAACCTAGAGAGTGGACCATGAACTGAAGCTATAGAGACGAGCAACGAGAAGAAAATAAGGTGTACAATGGACTGTGGGTGTTTTGGTGGGGGTACAATACACTAACAACACCTGAAGGGGAAGATCCTATACTTTTTTTTTTTTTTTAATGAGACTAAGTCTTGCTCTTTTTGCCTGTGGAACCACAGGCTCATGCTGCCTGGGGTACCACTGATTCAAGTAATCCCCAGCCTCAGCTTCCCAGGTAGCTGGGATTTCAGGCATGTGCCACCACATCCAGCAATATTTTTTTGGGACTAGGTCTCACTATGTGCCCCCAGCGGTACTTGAAACCATGATCCCTGGCCCCGGTCGCGACTTCCTAGGCTGCCACTTACATGCATGCGATACCATGCCCAGCCTACCTTTTTTTTTTTTTTTTTTTTTTTTTTTTTTTTTTTTTTTTTTTTTTTTTTTTTTTTTTTTTTTTTTTTTTAAGAGACTAGGTCTCTCTATGTTGCCTGGGGTAGTCTTGAACCCCACAGACTCAAGGGATCCCTAGCCTCAGCCTCCCAGGTAGCCGGGGTTACAGGTGGGTGCCACCACACGCAGCCATTTTTTTGAGACTAGGTCTCACTATATTGCCCGAGGCAGTCTCAAACCCACAGACTCAAGTGATTCCTAGCCTGCACTTCCCAAGTAGCTGGGATTAAAGGTGCATGACACTGCACCCAGCTAGATCCTATACTTCTAAAACACAACAAAGTAAACCAGTGTTTTCAATAAATAAAAAAATAAAATTGGTATATACATCTGTTTAACTATGTATTAAATATTGAACTAAAAGATCTGTCCTGTTGCTGTTGCAGAGAAATACCAAAACACAACAATAAAGTTATGTGATACATGTCTAAAACTATAATAAGGAACAAAAGCCCAAGTGAAGAAAACAGCAATTTATCTCCAAGAAGAGAAAGAGCTACTCCTGTTTGGTGCTAGAAGAGAATACTAAGACTTGAGTGTTGAAAGTATTCCTAATTCAGGGTTTCACTATCACCTCATTCAGAAAACCACAATAACCTCTTTGTCTTGAGGTTGCCAAGGCAATAGTTTCTACAATTAGTGTTGAGCTTGAAACCACAGATGAGAAAGCAGCTTCCTGACATTCATAGAGACATCTAAAAATAAACTAGGGGGTCATAGTGGCTGTTCAAATAGAAAGATATAATATCTAAAAAAAAAAAATGGTGGTAACCTGAAACCTATTGAATATAAGGTCTATGTCTGAGGTCACTTGAGAATTAATCACTGCTTGGCTTATTAAATGTTTCTAAATATTACCATACATACTCTTAAGAAGGATAAACGTCTTAAAAATCTTGAATAATCATTTCACAGTGACTAAAATTAGAAAGACTACTAAGGTTATCCTCCTATTAATAATTGCATCAATAAGGATAAAAGATTAAAAGAATTTTAAACTTATATATATTTCTAAATATCTAAATTTATTTATAGTATATCATATTTATATTTCTAATGCAGATATTAATACAAAATTTTCAAATATATAAAGCATTGTACCTGAAACTGAATTCTTGGACACTGGATCAGAGATAAATTAGTACCAATTTTCCTTACGATACTTCGAGATGAACCATATGGCTTCCCAGACCAAAGTACCTGAGGAAGAAAAACACACAGAAAGTTTAACTATAAAACTTTTATAGAACCAATAATAAAAAGCACCAAACTTCACATTAATTACAAAATCCCAATGCTCTCAATGTATGAGCTACTGAGAAATGAGCTATTACTTAAAAAAATTTTAAATATAAAGTAATGTTTACTACAAGGCACTATATTAAAAAATAACTACAAACAATACTACTTATAGTAAAAAATTTTGATAATTTTCTGAAAAGGGAACATGCTTTCTACTGTTTTCAGTTTTATAATTTTATATACCTAAAAAAATTTTAAGAACTATGAACTACTTTTACTATAATGGACTGTTCAAAACAAATCCAAATCAGTACAAAGTTCAGACTCTGAATTTGTACTATGCAGGGTGCTGCATTTTTTTTTTAATTCCACAGGAGCACCTGACTGAGGTATCTGAGTGGCGGCTGAAAGTCAGTCATACTCAGTCTTCTTGGGTCTCTCCCCAGGGTTGAGGAACCTTTTCCTTAAGTTATACAAAGATACTAAATAGACCAGTGGTGACGAACTGAGTAAACTATGAGATGAAATCATTATGCATGTTATGCTTGAAGCAAAAAGAAAACAAACCCCCAAAACAAAAGCAAAAACACATGTAGAAAATTAAATCATTACAAATTGTACCTTCAAACTTCTCCCCAAATAATGATCTTTCCTTAAAGAGAAAAACTATTCACTTGTTTTGAGTGCTATACCTGAAAGCCTCGACAGAGAGGTAAAGAAAGGTAGTCTTCTATTGAAAGCAATTTCATAAGTATCAAATGAAATATATTAACTGTTATACTTATTTCCATTACTTTAATAACATTTAATTATATCCAAAAACTAAATAAATGTTCCAAATAGGTGCCTAATATTCTGAGCAATGGATATTCTCCACATTTTAAGGGATGGAATCACCCTAACCCAAGGAAAAATCAGCTTCAACACATAAACCAAGCTAGGCCTTTAGATCATTCTAAAAACATGTATGCATTATAAAATGAGCACAAGCTATTTTGATTT
This sequence comes from Uropsilus gracilis, assembly GCA_004024945.1. NCBI lineage: Eukaryota > Metazoa > Chordata > Mammalia > Eulipotyphla > Talpidae > Uropsilus > Uropsilus gracilis. The sequence goes on from PVHY01004742.1 coordinate 71,046, forward strand.
CTTAGATTTTAGCATAAAGTCAACTTAGGGATAACAGTATGAGTCAAAGGAAACAAGGATAATGGGGGTTTATATAACACCTCTCACATATGCCTCAGTTTTTGTATAAATCTTATTAGTATGTTCAAAGTTCCATGAATTCTTACCTGGGAGTTGAAGAAAATACTGCAACTTATACTATAACTAACAAAATGGCAAGCTTTGCTTTGGCAATATGAATTTTAAAAGAATGATACAACTAGAAAATTGATTAGCAGAAAAACGGAAGATACCAACATAGAAATATTAATATTAAACAACATGAGAGAGGTTTTTTAAAGCTTAAGAGACTAAGTAAGTAAAAGACTTGGAAGTCAGGAATGCTTGTCATTCATACCAATGATGATGTATGCATGAATTATGTCATAACACATGAGGACTATGAGAAGGAAAAATAAACGGGGAACATACTTTCACAAAGCAATGTAGACATCCTAGAAAAATATAAGAATGTTGGAGGGGAAAGACTTGTGCAAGTAATTCTAAAACAGACACTGAGCAAACCGTTTACCTTATACATTTTAATAGGTCTTGATCTTTTAAAATTAAATCAATTTGGCAACATGAAGTACATCATTTAGTCATTTCTTTCCCTGAATCTTCTATTTAGTGACAAGTCAAAATCACCTATGACATAATAGTGGAATGCTACTTATACATCATAATGTATAGCTACATAGTCAAAAATAAATCTCCTGGCTCTCCAGTAAGTAAAGATCTTGTCTGGAGATGATGAGACTAAAGGTCATAAAAAAAATTCTTTTACAAAGGATTTTCCAAGGTCAGGAACTAAAATTTTTGCCAACTTTTAGCACTCTGCTATGCATTCTGCAGGGCTCTTTCAACTACTACTGCCCATGTGATTAATACCAGAAGAAAGAATACCAGGTACCTTCTACAAGAGGTGAACAGAGATTTCACTTTTACTCATAAGAAATAAGGTTATTTGCACTTCTATGAAGTTAAAAGAAGTAAAAGAAAAGCTTGTTTTATGTTGATCATCTTTTCAAGTATATATAGTAGACTAATCTAATGTTTTCTACTTGTGACTCATATAGCACTTAGCACAGTGAAATATGAAGCCAGATTTCATGTAAGTGAATGGATAGAATATTTAGAAAGAAGAGTCAAAACTTATACTGATTGTAGAAAAAAGTGAGGGGGAAGAGAAGTTAACTTCCAGGAACATTGAAACTAAATGTCACTTGATTTTCTCTATTCAGTCCTGATGAAGGAGGGGATTCTGTACATGGCTGTGAAGAAATAATGAACAGATGGTATTGAAAATCACCATCTGCGCACTGGGAAGTTCTATGTCCCAAGTTCATCTCCTTACCTTAACTGGTGGCTGAACTGTGTTTTGTCAATATACTTGTTTAGAGAAAGGAAGATGTCCTCAAAGATAAACTCATTAATATTTTTTCAGATGTAAGAGAGAGGGCAAGGAAAAAACTGTCATTACTAGACAATTTGATTTCATTAAGAAATAAGAATTCAATTCCACAAGGATATAATTAAATAAGTTATTAAACAGAATAACTGCTTTTATTTATAAGAACTGACAATCTAATAATGAATCTGTGTATGTACATGTTTGCATGTCTGTCTAATAATGACAGTCCATAACATTTAGCAACAGTGCTTGAAAGTGATGACTGCAAGGCTGAAGATGACAACAGGAAAACAATTTGTTCTTTTTGAACACTGTAAAATACTACTGTAGAAGTGTTGGAGTGAGAGGCTAGAATCCGAAGCTGTCATCATGATGACTTAACTCAAGCTTCATATGGTAATGCATTTGTTATAGACTCCTTAAGGACTTAAAATACTTGAGAAGCACTGTTTAACAGGAAAAAGTACTAATTTAATTCAAAGTAAATACCTATTTTTCCAAGATAAAATATGCATTATTAACACATGGAGTTCCTCTGGGATTCAAATATACCTAAGTGCATATATACACAGCATTTTTTTCTGGAAAGGAGATCAATTACTATTACAGGAAGTCTAAAACCAAACAAATTGTAATTTCTTAACTCCGGGGGGGTGGCTTGTGTTGGTGGTGATAGGAAACACCTCAACAGCAGGAGCCACCTCAGCTGTGGTAGTCTCTCACCCAGGCTAACTCTGGCTGTGGCTCCTTGGATCCCAGCAACATTCTTTTAATATGGACTTCCAGGATTATAGAATGGACCAGTCAGGCATAGGATTGAAAAAAGGTGCAATCAGACTTGAAAGTGGGACACCCTGAAGGAGGATATAAAGCAGGGCCTGTGGATCTGTAAAGAGATTGTTTCAGCCTCCAAAGAAAGAAGGGTAAGACTCCATTCCTGGCCTCTGAAAAAAAGGACCAGCAGCTTCTAGGAACCAGGACTTCGGATGAAGAAGAAAAGCTGAAGACCTCTGTCACAGACTGGGCCTCCAATTCAACCTGTGACATAGCCTGAAAGGAGCACCAAAGGCCCCAGGCCTAGTCTCTCAAAGAGCTGCTTATTGTTGGTGTAGTCCTACAACTCACAAAGAGCTGTTAACATTTGGTGTATCCCACACCAGCTGTTGGTGACCAGTAGTGACTGGTCTGTGCTGCCCAGCACTCCTGGTAACTGGTGATGACTATGACTATTGGCCAGTGCTGTCCAACTATTGACAAGTGACCATATTTTGCCTGTACTTCTGGTGGAGACTGAGTGAGATAGCCAGTCACTTGTGGCTACAGTAAACTCTTGTTTTTCCTGTATGTAAAATAACTCCCACTGTTGTTGCTGGAGCTTGAAGTCTCCTGCAATGTGAATGCAAGTGAGAACCCACAGACAGTGAACTGTCCTCTATTAGGCACTGTCCTTTGATCTGCTATAGCCCCCTATTATCTAAAGCCCTTGGTTTTAGCCCTTTGGGCAGCTCTCTAGAGCTTGGGCAGACATTTCAGCATCCCACTTGGCTTGTTTCAGGGGGAGAGGAGTAGAGAAAGATGAAACTCTTTAGAAAATTTTAAGATAACCCTATGCTCATTTCTATTCTCCTTACTCTGAACTCCCAGTCACATTCAAAATACTTCTCCAAAAACAAAACAAAACAAAACAAAACAAAGTAAATAAGGGTACAATTCTTAAGGATTCCTGGAAATACATTACTAATATGAATTACATTTGTTATAATTTTTTTTCAACAAAATAGATCAATCAGAATCACCTCACTTCATTCTATTTTTGTTTTCTCTAGTTTAAAAATATTATACTTGAGGACAATAATAGAGTAGAAAGTCTGGATTGAAAAGTTTGGACAATACCAACTTTATGAGTAAATAAATAATTATTAAAGGAGGTAAGGTATTTATATAATGCCTGTAATAGCTATTACTAGTTTTCTTCTATCCTAGGAGGTAGAAAAGTTGACTAAAAAAAGAAAAGATTTTGGAATCTGCATTGGGTTCATATTACAGCTCTGCCTCTTATTAGATTACGTAAATTAGATTAAGTCAGTCAAACTCTTGTGAACCTCAGGTCTTTATTTGTTTTCGTTTTTTTTAAAGCACTATTTCAGTGACTGTACGTAATATATGCAAGGAAACTGGACACATATAATAAAATAAAAAGAGCTAATTTTCACCAGTTATCTTTTTTTTTTTTTTTTTTTTAAACTAGGTCTCACTATGTTGCCCAGGGTGGTCCCAAACCTGGGGACTCAAGTGACCCTTAGCCTCAGCCTCCCAAGACTGGGATTACAGGCTTATGCCACCACACCCAGTTATCTTAATAGCACACACCACATCAGTTATCTTAATAGCAAAAACAGGCTCTGCTGTCAAAATATGCAGAGTTAAAGTATAGTTTCTCTGTTAAATTAGTGAAACAGCTTCAAGTTCATTTTTATATATAAAACCAATAAGAAAACAAGTACCATTGAAAGGTGGCAATACAAAGTTTCTTTTTTTAATTTTCAGATGCCCAAAGGTAAAAATATTTAAAAAAAAAAAATCCCAATAAATTTAGAGATCAACCTGACTTTCTAATTTTAATAACCAAAAATGAAGGTTTATTATATTAAAAAAAATAAAGGAGAGGATGTTTGCTGTTTCCACAGATACAAGCAAACAGAAAGAGTTGCCCCTCTTTGTTAAAAGAGATGCCTGTACAGACACTGTCAGTCTTGGGAGGAGAGCTGCTTCGTCTGTCTTGCAAAAAGAAAAGTAGATGAGAAGAAACACCTGCACATCCACAAGCAGGTAGGAAAGCTGCATTTTGCCTCATTTAGCTTTATAAAACAATTCATGAATAGGACAGTATCCCTTTTCTGTCCCATAGGTACAATCTTGCAGGTAGACGAGACCTTTTTATTCTTAGCAAGCTAAGCAGACCTTGGGAACCAAAGATGGAAAATAACTCCAATTTCCTAAAAAAACAATTGCTTTATATTATTTTATAATGACTTTTCATCCAACAAGCTAAAGGTGATGAGCATATATAACCCTCAATACATAAAAAAAAAAAAAGATGTTATTTCTATAAGTAGGAAGGGGACTCAGTTGTTATAACCACATTGTGAGCATGTTAGTTTGCTCTTACTAGATCCATTCTATGAAGAAAGTCACTCATTTTACAGCTCAAAATGAACTAAGCTAAATAAACAAATTAAGCAAAATGTGTTATCTATCTTTGCAACAGAATTATGGGTTTTGGCTTGTCAACATTAGGCACATCTTCCTAAGTTGGGGTGGAGCATGACAAAGCAGAAACACAAGAAACTAACCATTACTGACAATAGGATACCTACATTATAAACAAGTCACTGTGCTGAGTGTCATTTAACTCTGTATTTATAGCTGTTCTTATCTCTCACTTGTAAATGAAGAAAGTAACTAGCAGGAATAAATTTCAGATTCAGGTCCGTTTGAATCCAGGACCCATAATCTTTCCACTAAACTTTCTTACTAAAATGGGGGGGTGGGGGGAGGGGTGTGGAAGGGAGGGGGGAAAGAGAGAGAGAGAGAGAGAGAGAGAGAGAAAGAGAGAGAGAGAGACAGAGAGAGAGAGAGAGAGAGAGAGAGAGAGAGAGAGAGAGAGAGAGAGAGAAACTGATTATAAATTGTTTACTTCTGGGAAATCATAAGCAAAAAAAAAAACCAAAAAGTTCTTTGCTGTCATTATTGAAATGTAAAATCTAGGATGTTGCAACTGGTTAAGTAAAAATACTATCAACATAACAAACTATTTCCTTATTTATAAGTAAGTTATACTATTTTTTTAAAAGAATTAATATATTTTTATTGAAATAAGACTGGTTTCAGTTTATCACATAATATAAACTTCAGGAGTAGGGTACTGTCTAGCTTCCATCTGTCAAGTGGTTCTTTGCTTCATACTTCCAAAGCAATAGAGGTAACTTTGGGAGGTTTGAGGAATTCAAAGAACAATTTTAAGATATGAAAAAATACAAAAACAATAAATTAAAAGTAGTGCATTAAAAAGTATGCCTATATTAAAGTTATGTAACTTGCATATATCTCAAGTAAAAATACCATGTCAAAAATTAAAATATTAATTCCATGTTACTGACAAAATACTGAATATGAAAATGAAAAATATTCCACCAAAAAAAACCCAAAACGCTTGACAAAACTATTTTCAAGTATGTTTTCATTGAATCTGAACAAAGTTTGTGGATTAGTAGAAAATACTTTTAAGAATGCCAAGCATAAAACTAGTATCTCTAGCATGGAATAACCATAATATACATTTTTTCTCCTTCATTATCTCTAAAGCTGTATTTTGGGAGACATAACTTAAGGCTATAGATAACTGAAATATAAATCAAATTAAACACTCAATAAAAATTCTACAGGCCAAGCACGGTGGCTCGTGCCTGTAAGTTTCAGCCTATGAAGCGGCCGGGGCTAGGGATGACTATGGGCCCCGCATGGGGCCCATAGTGAGACCTAGTTCCAAAAAATAGCTGGGTGTGGTGGGGCGCGCCTGTAATCCCAGCTGCCTGGGAAGCTGAGGCTGGGGATTGCTTGAGTCTGTGGTACCCCGGGCGATGGAGCCTGCGGTTCCACAGGCAAAAATAGTGAGACCTAGTCTCAAAAACAAACAAACAAACAAAAAAATTTTACAACATCCTGGGTCAAATGAAATCAAACATTTTATTCAGTGATTTCTATGTCTATTTAAGCATTTTCCTTACAAATACACTGCTTTTAACAATCAAAATGAGTATTTTCAGAGTACCCAAATAATTACCCCCCCTAAGTAGGATACTGAGTAAAGATTTACACCAGATTTAAGCAGTAAAAAAAAAAAGTACATAAAATTAATTAAAATGTTGGTCATTCTATTCCTCACATCATCAAACAAAATCCTTAAAATACCTAAAAGTCTGGATTTTATAATAAATTTTGAGTACTCACCGATTGCATGCTTACTCCAGCCTGTTGAAAAATCATCCTAACTAGGCGTTTAATCCAGTCAAGCATTTAGATGGCAAAATGTTTCCAATTTTACATTTCAAGTACATCAGGCATACATAGCAGCACATGGTCCACAAAGCACCCTGAAATTTTAAAATGCAAATAGTAAAAATGAAAAACTAAGATATGTAACATGTCTCACAAAATCATGTCTAGTCTAAAATTAAGACACAATGTATAGTTTAAAAGGTGGGATATTCTTGAGAAAACATCCTGATAAATTTCTATGTATGTAACAGAAACCACTATCAAAATAAAAACAAAAGATTTCTAGTACCCCAAAGGCTGTTTTGGCCTGCTGCTAGGCAGTTACTATTCACACTTCACATATTTAATCACTACTCTAACTTCTGCTACACATATTGCTCACTGTATGAGATTCAGTTTGTAAATAACAATTCTTTTTCATTGCTATGTAGCATTTCATTGTATTACCATAGCTATTTGACCTTTAAAGACATTTATGAGAGTTTCCTCTTTCAAAAACTCTCCTTTGGAAGCAATTTTATTATTCTCTGCTCCTCCTTAAAGTTGACTTAGGAAATATAAGTTATGCTTTATCTTTCATTACTACTTAGATGCATCTACTTCAAGCCCTTCCCAAACAAAATTCTTTACTTTGGTCTCATTAGTAGTCTTGATCTAAGTATTCTTTAAATTTAAATACTTTAAAATATTTTTTAGAATTAAACATTTTTTTTAAAAATTAAATACTTAAATATTAATAAAAACTAGGTTCTCTACTAATCAAAGATGATGCATTTAACAAAGTACTATGTAGCTCCATTAGCTAAAAATCTAGAATAGGCAAAATAAAAAGTAAATTAATAATAAGATTAGGAATTCTTTTAAGGCTTTGTTTCCCTTCCTTTAGACAGAGGATAGTGATTGGTAGGCCTAAGAAAGATTTCTGAGGGTGCTGACAATTATCTATTTCTTGATATAGATACTTGGTTGAATTTGTTCTGTGAAAATCTATCAAGACAATTACACTTAGATGTTTCTTAATGTATGTTATGCTTTAAATAAGTTTTAAAAACACATATAGCCATTGACCAAGTTATTGAACTTTCAGCAATTTCCTTCTCTTGCTTTCATTTCCCACAATCAATTCTATCTTTCCTCCTAAATATAACAGATTCCATTTTCATTACCCTCATTGCTATTTTAAGCAAATATTACTGCAAAAAAACTGTTAACTACACAATTTATTCACCCTCCTCCACCAATTTTGCCCTTCCCTTTCTACACATTCTCAGTATCAAAGTAGGGCCTTTATAATCTAGTCTGTTCTTGCCTACCTCCACATATTTCACTCTATTTGATCAGCCATACAGATAATCCTATAAATTCATTAAGTACTAGAAACAGTAAGTATTGATGAGAATGTGAATTAAATGATGTGGAATGCAAACTGGTCCAGCCCCCATGGAAGAACTATCTTACTATAGCTAAAATATGGAAACAAAGTGCCCTAGAAAAGATAAGTGGATCAAGAAGATGTGGTATATATACATATACACAATGAACTACTTCACAGTGATCAAAAATAAACTCACATCATTTGAAGTAACATGGATGGAGCTTGAAAGGACAATGCTAAGTGAAATAAGAGAAAGATATATACCAGATGGTGTCATTTCTGTAGAATATAAAATAAATAAATCGATAAAGACAAGCTGAAAAACTAAACCCTGACAGCTAACTACAGAACTGAAACACAAAGGAGCGAGGGGGTGGGAGAGGTGAAAAACACAGAAGGAAGGCAGCACAGTGGTCCATGATGGCAGAATATGGGTAAGCTGCTAGTGGGTGCACTATTGTGTAATATTGCTGATGGTTGTATTCCAATTATTACTTCAGTAAAAATTAATTTAAAAAAGAAAACAATACCATAAGAACAAATACTAAAAAAATGACAGAATACTAAAACATCAAGAGAAAATAGGGTAATCACTAAGGTAACAGCAATTAGAAATTTCAGTCTGTGGACTTTTCAGTAAAATCCTACAGGCAAGAGGAAGAAGATATTTATAATACACAAACAAAGATTTCTAAAATCATTTTAACCTATACGATTAACAATGTAAGAAAGATAAGGTGCTTGAATGAAAATAAAAAATTAAGAGAAATTATAAATATCAAGCCACAGTCACGTCAATTATAGAAATAGAAATGGAGAATAATAACAGTGTTGCTCTTTAGAATGAGTATAGGACAAGACCATTCTAGTGGGTCACACAATTGGTCATATATTGATCTCAGCAGAAACATCAAACAAAAATGTAAGTAACATATAAGAGAAGTAAATACTAAACAGAACATAAAAGATAACAGAGACACCTGTACTCGAATGTTTATTGCAGCACTATTTATAATTTCAAGGACATGGAAACAACCCAAATATCCCAAAAAGACAAATGGATGAAAAAGATGTGATATATATACAAAATGGAATATTACTCATCAATTAAAAATTACAAACTTGATGAATTTGAGATAACACAGATGGAGCTAGAAGAAATCATATTAGCAGAAACGAGTCAGAAAGAAAAAGACAGAAATCAAATAGTTTCACTAATGTATGGGACATAGGAAAAACAAACAAAAGGCCAGGAGAAAAAGTCAGAACAAGTTAACAACCAAACTAAAGTACACAACTTGGTGGGGGCGGGGGGAGGATAGCAACAGTCAGAGAGGAGACGTGGTGGGTGAACCCTGAGGAATACAATGATGTGAAATATACATATATAATTAATTATTAAAAATAATAAAAAGTAAAACATGGCTGGGCACGGTGGTTCATGCCTGTAAGCTTCAGCCTATGAAGCTGCTGGGGCTAGGGATTGCAGTTTGAGTCCAACCTGGGGTCCCGTAGTGAGACCTAGTCCCAAAAAAATAGCTGGGCGTGGTGGCGCGCGCCTGTAATCCCAGCTACCTGAGAAGCTGAGACTGGGGATTGCTTGAGTCTGTGGTACCCGGGGCAATGAGAGCCTGCGGTTCCATGGGCAAAAATCGCGACACCTAGTCTCAAAAAAAAAAAAAAAAAAAAAAAAAAAAAAAAAAAAAAAAAAAAAAAAAAAAAAAAAAAAAAAAAAAAAAAAAAAAAAAAAAAAAAAAAAAAAAAAAAAAAAAAAAAAAAAAAAAAAAAAAAAAAAAAAAAAAAAAAAAAAGGCTATAAAAAACAAGGGTTCAAGTTATCAGAATTTGAGGAATTCATCAAAAGTAGTCTTGAGAGGAAAAATAGTTGCACTACAGGCCAACACTGAGAAAAATAAGCAATCTAAAACTACATCTACAGCAACTTGAAAAAGAAACAAACAAAATCCAATTAGTAAAAGAAAATGAATGAAACAAAGATCAAAAGAACTGTATAAAAAGATCAATGAGGGGCCAGGCATGGTGGCACTTACCTTTAATCTTAGCTACCTAGGAGGCTGAGGCTGGGGATCGCTTGAGTCTGTGTTACCCTGGGTAACATGAGCCTACGGGTTCCCTGGGCAACAAAGCAAGACCAAGTCTCAAAAAAAAAAAAAAAAAAAATCAATGAGACTAAGAATTGGGTCTACCAAAAGATAAAACAGATAAGCCTCAAGCTAGGAGTGACTACTAACAGGAAAAGGCCAAAGAAATACAAAGTAGATCAGCTACAACACCCAGCTGAACAGGATTTGCAATCAAGAACAAAAGTCAATATCCAATGCAACCAACTTAAGTCATGTAGCTTCCTGGGAATCCAGCATGAAGGCAGACTCTGCCCACTCTATACTCAGACTCAGTCTACACTGATGCTTCAACTACCTATTCAGAATCTTGTGCAAACTTTGTGCACTTGGTGGATGCCACAGTCTTTGTCATGTCAGGTGCATTTTCTAGGCCCTCATTATATCTCCCCCAGTCTTTGGCTGTTAGACCTTTAGGTTCCACAATCTCCATGGCTTATTATCTAGTTGGTCCTATGAATCTACCTGGTTCACAGTGCTGATGGAAAAAAGGTAAGATGTTGGTGCCAGATTTGGAATTGTAGCTACTGATGGCAACGCTCCTCTTCCAAGCCCTGGATGGCCTCTCCCAATGTTGTTCAATAGCTTATACTTAAACACTCATGCAGGGAGGAGCCCATATCCATGTAACTCAGAAGAAGGGAAACATCTTCTTGGGTGACTCAGAGGGAGCCTACACCATCTGTGAAGAACTAAGGTCATCTCTATGGTAAGAAATAAACCACACAACTTCATCAATTCTCACAGTATAACTGCTTTAGTCATATTAACCTGAGGTTGAAATTTACAAACATATTGTACTTTTCAAACTCAAAAAGGAAATCATGTAATACAGGCAGCAGTATCTCCCTAAAGCAGTGTGAGGTAGAGAAGGTATCCATCCAAAAAGATGAATGTGGGTGAAGCAGTCCTAAAATCCTTAATTCCTCTGGAGTAATAGTATACCATATTGGTATCTGCACTTAGTAATAAAACATCAAATTAGGATTGGAGGGAATTTGATCTTCCTATGAACTAAAGGTGCCAAATTATTCTGCTCTTTAATTTGCTTTACATCTTTTGTATTACTTGTTATAAATGACATACTTTAGTTATTTGCCTTTTTCTTGCAATCCTTTGCTCCACATCCCACTCTCAACCCTAGCCTTCCATTCCCAGCCTCTCCATTCTCCCTTCCTGCCAGAATCTCCATAGACTCAAAGGCAAGACAAAAAGCCAGTTTAATTTCTTTCTCTCTCTGCACTTCTCTCCCCCACCTGTCACCTTTTAACTAGTCTTTCACAGGGTCCTCTGAACCTCCTCTATGACCCAAACATAGAGCCTACTACTTCTGCATTTCCTCAGGCAAGAGGTGGGTACCTTTCTGACTTTCCCCATAGACTGTCTTTTCATACATGAACAAAACCCAAACATATTTTGGTACCAAACTGAGCTTTGTTTGAGCAAAAGAGGTCAATGCAAACTGTACTATCAACAACAGTTTGTTAAGATATGAGGAGCATGGAGGAGAATAATTTCAAAAGCCCAATGACTTTAGAGGCAACTGATTCAAATCAGAATCAGTTAACATCTTCTGTCAGAGTATCGTTTACAGCCACTCATATCTCTTAAGAATTCCTAAGTGGGATTCATGGGTCATAATGAGAATGCCTTACTTGAGATGACTTAAGTGAAGTCTCACTATGGTTAAGATTATTTCAGAAATCTGTAATATTTGGACTCTCGTTTCCTAAAATTGGATTTTATTTTCTAATTTCAGTTCATCTAAGTTCTTGTGTTCTGTACATGTGCTTGACTTGTGTTTGATTGTACCACCGACAGTTATAGATGTCACTGTCTACACTGTAATACATTTGGGGATTTTTTTTATAATAAAATATAGAATAAAGATTATTTTGAATATTTAGATAAACTGATGAAGTTGCATTACAAAAGCACTAAGCTAATAAAGAAAACATTGTTAAAGTGTGTAGATCTTTCTTAATTCCTTCAAGCTTGTGAATTTATTGGTGTATAATTGTTCATGTACCTTCTTATGATCCTTTGTATTTCTGTTCCATCTATGGTAATTTAGCCTCTTTAATTTCTGATTCTGTTTAAGATGTCTTTGGAAAACAACCTCCATGGCAAAAGAGGGGAAAGCAATTCAGTTACCTCAAATTAAAACTTTAATAAAGGTAAAGAAAAACTGTAATTTAAAAGATAGTCCCACTGAGGAGAGTATTTACACATTAAACAACACATTATCTAACAAGGGGATAATATCCAAGATAGAGAAAAACTAAGAGAATTCAGTACTAGGAAACACAAGCATCACAATAAATGAACAACAGCTGAGCGTGGTGGCACATGCCTGTAGTACAAGCACTGGGAGAAAAGAGGCCTGGGATTGCTTGAGTTCACAGGTTCAAGACTACACAGGGCAAATTAGCAAAACCTGGTCTCAAAAAAGCAGCCAAGCGCAGTGGCGCACGTCTGTGATCACAGTTACCTGGGAGGCTGAGGCTGGGATCACTTGAGTCAGCGAGATTGGGACTACCCTGGGCAATATACGAGACCTATATGAATGAATGTATGAATGCATGAATGAATGAATGGCAGATATGTACAATTCACCCAGAAAACCAACAGACATATGGAAGATACCCAGAAAATCAACAGACATATGGAAAAATATTCATTAACACTCCCAGTAAGAGAAACACAGATTAAAACTATAAGAAGATTACCTCACACTTGTGATACTGGCACAGATTTAAAAGTGCTCCACAACAAGTGCTGGAGAGGATGCTCTGAAAAAGGAATCCTATTACACTTTTGGTGGGAAAGTAAACGCATTTTATGGTACTGACATTATGGAAAGCAATCTGAATTTACCTTAAAAAACTGAAAATGGATATACTGTAGAACCCAGCAATCCCACTCCTGGGTATCTATCCAAACAAGGAGCAATCACCATTTCAAAAAAGTATATGATCTGTAATGTTTTTTACAGCACTCTACAATAGCCAGGACATGGAAACAACCTAAGTGCAGACTCATAGAAGACTGAATCAAGTAGGTGTATAATACTTTGGAATACTGTTCAGTCAAAAGGAAAGACAAAATGCTGCTATTTAGAGAAAAATGTACAGAGTTTGAGGGAATTATACTAGTAAAGTAAACCAGTATTACAAATATTGGACATTCACAAAGCAGATGATTCCACAAAGTAAAATACAGGGACACAAACATTAATCATGGAAATAAGATTTCTGAGGGAGGGCAAAAAGAGGATCAAGAGGATATTAGTGAGGGTGGGAGAGGGAGGTTAAAAAAAAAAAATCAAGCCATGAAAAGACATGGAGGAAAATTAAATATATATTACCTTATTACTCAGTGAAAAAAGTCAAACTGACAATGCTAGATACATGATTTAAATTTTTTTTCTTTACAATTACTTATAAATGTAAACTTTCTTCTGTGCAGATAGTACTTTAGTAAGCATAGTGAATGCTTCTAAAACCTCATCAGTCTATCTCTAAGTGTGGCAAGCATCAACTCCACAAATTGGCAACGATTTCCCGTATGCCCAGGGAAACTGATGTTATGACAGGAATCAGAGTCTGGTGAGCAGAGGCTGTGGTGAGCAGACTTAGGCCAATTTTCTTGAAAACAAACTACAAAGATTGTACTGAGGCTTAAATATAATGAGGCCAAATGCAGAACCTAAGAAAATGCTGGCTGTTAAGAGAACTTAAACATTTTTTTTTTTTTTTTTTTTTTTTGAGACTAGGTCTCACTATTTTTGCCCATGAAACCGCAGGCTCTCGTTGCCCGGGGTACCACAGGCTCAAGCAATCCCCAGCCCCAGCTTCCCAGGTAGCTGGGATTACAGGCGTGCGCCACCACGCCCAGCTATTTTTTTGGAAGTAGTTCTCGCTACAGGCCTCAGGCGGGACTCGAACCGTGATCCCTAGCCCCGGCTGTTTCATAGGCTGAAGCTTACAAGCACAAGCCACCGTGCCCGGCCTAGATCTTAAAACTTTTAAACCTAAAAAAGAAATGAAAGGGCCAGGTGATCCAGTTCTAAATGCCATCTTTTGTTTACTGTGAAGACAATAAAATCTCAAGGTTATGATCATTTCATTATTTTAACTGCTCTTCAAAGGAGGGAAATAAACTAGTGTCACCAGTTGAAAGAGAAAGTAAAACACTCTTAGTCCACAGTCCATACACTAAAAGTCCAAAGGCAACTGCACAGGCGTCAGGCCACAGTTTGCCAATCCCTTGCCCAGAACACAAAGCATCATCTGTGGTTTATCCTTAAATGGTGGGATTAGTGTCATTTTGTTGTTTATCTAAAATATTTAGTTTGTATTAAGCACACAGAGTAAATATGAGTAATTGAAGTGCTGAACAGTGAAGATTTCAAATAACAGTGATACAGTAATAACACTCATTATCAAAACTACCTTAGAAAATGTTATCTGTGGAAATTAAAGTTTACCAGCACTTCAGAATGTACTGCAGCACTCTACCATGCTTTCAAAAGACTTCTCGGTTGGGGGGATAAATAAACAAACAAGCAAGTAAACACCAAATAAATAGAAAATTAAAATTAAAAAAAAACTTTTCGCCGGGCACGGTGGCTCGTGCTTGTAAGCTTCAGCCTATGAAGCGGCCGGGGCTAGGGATCGCGGTTCGAGTCCCACCTGGGCCCGTAGTGAGACCTAGTTCCAAAAAATAGCTGGGCAAGGTGGCACACGCCTGTAATCCCAGCTACCTGGGAAGCTGAGGCTGGGGATGGCTTGAGTCCGTGGTACCCCGGGCAACGAGAGCCTGCGGCTTCACAGGCAAAAATAGCGAGACCTAGTCTCAAAAAAAAAAAAAAAAAAACTTTTCTCCATTCCTTTCTTTCTATTAACAAACATCAGTTATCACATCTACTTACTTTATATTCCCCAAGTCAACTTATTACAATATATTTTTTTATGTGTCAGGTGAAGTCCTCTATGACAATGCCACCTCACTACATTCCTATGAAAAGGCTTTGATCATACCACTTGTTTGTTCAAGTTCTTCACAAATGAATCTAATCTAGATTTTTTAATTATCCCCCTAACCTAGAAACCCAAAACTCCCACTTAATAGATTTATTTCTACTGTCCTCTGAATAACCCTTCTTATTTCTTACTACTTTAACATTATTTGAATGAAGATTCCGTCTTGCACGTTAGTGTAAGACTGGGAAGATGAGTGGTACAGATACAAGTACTCAGTATAAATTGCCATTATATGCTAAATACTAAAAAAGGAGTGGAAGATGCCATTGACTGATGTATTTATTTCTTCCCCTCTAACCACACACTCCCAAACACATTTAGGACGTGTATTTACTGAACTACATCTATGTCCTGTGACCATAATGTTAAATTCAGTTGTATTAAATTATTTGTTTTCAGGAAACAAAAATGTCTCTTACTTGGGTAAATATCCAGGGTTTCATTTTTCCATTAGATTTTTAGCTCAACAGAAATAATTTTCGGCCGGGCACAGTGGCTCGTACCTGTAAGCTTCAGTCTACAAAGCGGCAGGGGCTAGGGATCCCGGTTCGAGTCCCGCCTGGGGCCGTAGCAAGACCTAGTTCCAAAAAAATAGCTGGGTTTGGTGGCACGTGCCTGTAATCCCAGCTAGCTGGGAAGCTGAGGCTGGGGATTGCTTGAGTCTGTGGTACCCCGGGCTATGTGAGCCTGCGGTTCCACGGGCAAAAATAGTGAGATCTAGTCTCAAAAAAAAAAAAAAAGAAAGAAATAATTTTCCACAGTAAGTTACATGTAAACCACAATTCTTTAGACATTCAATTATAGTTAAAAGAGTAAGAACTTTGAGATGACAAGGATTAGCATCCTAAATCCCAGTCTTTCAAACCCCTTATATCAGTGTGACCTTAGACATAGTGCCTCCGTCATTTTTTTCTCATCTGTAAAACAGAATACCCACTTCACAGAATCGTTGTAAAATTAAATGAAGCACAGAAACAACTTCACAGTGCTTCACACGTATTAAGGTCATAAATAAAATTATCAGTACTATTATTGCTCTTCAATCAGTACTATTACTACAGGTCAAAAGTTGCAACATTTTTGTCAAGACTAGAATACTGGGTATATCTGTTTTCAATGACTTAAAATCTGAGCATGAATGAAAATGCAACATAATGTCCACATTCTTGCCGGCAAACTGAATCAGAGCTGTCTGTACGTTACAGTGTTATCTTACCCTTCTAGTGAGAAATTAGCAAATTATGACTGTTCATCCTGACAGCATAGAAGAAATACATCAAAGAGATTAAATATTTAGTTCAAAAAACGGGGAGAGGCAGCAAGGCTGGCCATGTGTTGGTAACCGGTTAAATGGGTGATGAGTACGCTAAATTCTTTATTCTCCGCTTTCAGCCTCTGTACCGATTCAAGATCCCCGTTCATCTTTTCCCTAAAGCTTTCTGTAAACGCTGGTTTCGGTCAAAGCGAAACCCTGGGAAGCGGCATAAGGGCAACAGCAGTCAGGTGAAGCTGGTAATACCTCTCAGGTGACCAGTAAGTGCACTCCTCCCCCCGACGCCCCGAGGCCAGGCCGGGAGGTGCACGGCGGAGTCCCGCCCACCCACTCCCGGGAAAAGGGGCGACACCTAGGGAACCGTCGCAAAGGGCGGACTTCCTAGGACTGCCGCCTGGCGGCCCGCGCGCTAACTGCGGGTTCCGTGGGATGGACCGACCCGGAGTGGGGCCGGTCTGGGGTGGGTGATGGGTGGATGAGTCCCCAGCTTTCGGCCACCTAACTCACGATCAGCCAGCGCTCCAGCCCCACCAGGGCCCTCAGCCACCCCGACTGTCTGAGCACGTCTCCGCCTCCCTTGAGCCTGGGCGCAAACACCCAACCGGCCCACGAGTCAGCCCGCTTCCCCGCAGCCCGAACCGGGTTCCTCAGCTCCGGCCCCATTGTATTGGCGCTTTCCCGTGGCCATGAGGCCGGGGACGCTTCCTCGACCCCACACCAACCGCTTTCTCAAGTCCCTCGCTCCACTTACCTCGGCCGCCGGGCAGCCAGGAGCCTCTTTCACCTACTCCAGGCTTCCAGCTTGGCTCTCCCGGCGTGTTGCTGCCAATCACCCAAACTCCGCCTCGAACCAAATCAGGCGTACCAATCATCTGCTTCTTCGGGCTGGGAGGCGGGCATTGATTGTCGGGAGCGGAAAACAACGCGGTCATCTCGCGGGTTCGCGGCCGCCTTTTTGCAATTAGTGTGCGCATGCGCAGGTGTCGGTAAGCGTTCGCTTGAACCTTGCTTTGTGTCTTGGCTGCTCGGCCGTAGGAAGTACTCTTGTTGGCCACCTCATGCTCTCTCCTATCGCTTTCTCTCCCTCCCTTCCTCCCTCCCTCCCTCCCTCCCTCTGTCTGTCGTGTGTGCGCGCATATTAGCTGCAAGTGTGATTTAACTTGAAAGAAGCTGTTGAGTCTTAAGCGCTTGTTAAATATATAAGTCCTTTTATCTCATGCTGTTCAGGAGCCAGATCTGCTTAGGCGAACCTCACATCCGGGGTGTGTTTGTGTTTGGTTAGAATGATGGTTCTAGGTTGTACATAATACCTGATTTTACTTTACCGTCTTCAGCCCTAGTATCTATCTAGACTGGTTCATACCTATTTAGCCTGATTTGTACACGTGGTTTTAAATATTGACTATTCTAAAGACACTGGTTTTCAATTCTACTATAGAAATGTAATCATTACATTTACAGTCAACAGGATCTTAAATTAAGCATGGTAACGAAAATTACCATGACTCTCATAAGATTTCTTATATAAGGTAAGAAGTCGATCTGTCCCTGTTTCTGTATGACTTTTGAAGAGGCTGTTGCTTATTGGCGGTCTCTTACACTCCCACACTGCTTTTTGTCGTCATTGGGCACCTGAGCTCTGATATAGTTATTCATGGTGTTCAAGTACCACTGGCAGCCACTTCCATCCTTCAGCAAGAGCATTATTTTATTTACGAAACAAGAGATTATTGAGAACCGTTTATGACAATACAATGATGTTTCAAAGTCTTGAGTCACGCCCTAAGCTGGCCTACAGGCTATCAGCGAGATAAAAACACAAAATTAATATATAGAAACAAGTGTTATAATTGTGGTGTGGAGGGAGCCTAGAAGACTTAAACTGAGTGAACTCGTGAAACATCTCTGGGAGGAGTAAATGCTCAGGCTGACGCCTGATAAAAGAACTAAAAGTCTGATCAAAAGGGATGGGGACAAAGAATGGTGGCCTTCCTGCCAAAGTTCACCTATTTCTGATGAGATTTTTCTAGAATAAATTTACTGTAAGCATTAGGGTTGACCATCCCTCATGACTTGGGAAACCCTATCCAAGCTCCAAAGACCCCCTTAGCACTGAGTTCACATGGTCATATGTTGTTCTCTGCTACTTGGAGGAAGATGTCTTAAAGCATCCTCAAACAGGGTTTGGCTAAGACCTGACTTTTCCCCTTCCCATCTTTCCTTCTTTCATGTGTCTCTGCTAGGGTGCTCTGGTATGACCCTAAGTATTTTCGGGATTTAGATGAGGGAAACTAGTGGAGTTGATGAACTTGGATCACTTTGTGATAAATTTTTGTTGACTTTACTGGTGTCACACTGCGTTCTAGAATACTCCTAGCCATGCTCTGTTCTGTTAGCTCACAAAGGCCCTATAAATGTGTCCTCACTTAGCTTAAACATTCTGAATCAGAAGCTAATGGAGAGGAAAATCTCACACTTATTAATTATATGAATTATAAGCAGGGTGCTTCACTTTTCAAAGTAACTTCTTTTTTTTAGACCTAGGTCTCACTATGTTGCCTGGGATAGTCCCAAACCCGCAGACTCAAGTGATCCCTACCCTCAACCTCCCAGGTAGCTGGGATTACAGGTGTGTGCCACCACTCCCAGCTATTTTTTAAAGACTAAGTCTCACTATGTTGCCCAGGGTAGTCTCAAAACCACAGACTCAAGCAATGCCTGGCCTCAGTCTCCCAGTGCTGGGATTACAGGCATGTGCCACCACACTTTACCAAGTAAAATTTTAGAATTATATTTTAAAGAAAAATTGCATATATTGTAAAGAAAGTTACTGTCTGCACTTCATCCAATTTCCCCTAATGCTGGCATCTTCCATTTCCATGACACATTTGTAAAACTAAGGTGCCAAACCCCAGACTTTTTTTACTGTCTTTTTTTTTTTTTTCTGTTTCAGGACCCAATCAAAATGCCACATTACAACTGGGCACAGTGGCTCATGCCTGTAAGCTTCAGCCTATGAAGCAGCCGGGGCCAGGGATTGCGGTTCGAGTCCTGCCTGGGGCCCATAGCAAGACCTAGTTCTAAAAGAATAGCTGGGCGTGATGATGTGTACCTGTAATCCCAGCTACCTGGGAAGCTGAGGCTGGGGATTGCTTGAGTCTGTGGTACCCCAGGCAACGGGAGCCTGCAGTTCCAAAGGTAAAAAAAGTGAAACCTAGTTTTTAAAAAAAAAAAAAAAAAAGCCACATTACATT